>JAIUZE010070725.1:0-68083 GCA_022085475.1 Heliosperma pusillum | reverse complement strand
TGATAATATGTTGGTTTTAATGTGATCATCGCATGACTTGACTTGGTTTGTCTGTTGAGTCTCAATCTTATCATCTTATACCGCTAACGGTGAGATGCAAGCCCTAGTGAGCGTATTCGATTGCCTAAGAGTGTCTTTCCCGAGTCTTTGAATAACATGATGGTTTCGGATTTGATTTCCACATGATCTTATCTTTATTATATTGGATTGCCTATCTATTCTTATCGTAACTCACATGTATATCTATATATGCATGATTTTACTTTTGTATTTCCTTATATGTACGTTTAATGTGATATGGCTGGGAGAACCCGGAGTTAATCCCCACTGATTGTGGCGTTCATGTTTTTCATGAATGAACAGGTTGCTTGCATGGATGGCTTTTTGCTTTGACTATTTTGGGTTCGGGTGTGAGCTAGCGGGCGTTGTCCCTGGAAGAAACACCTCTAGACGTTGTTTAGCTAGTTGCTAAATCGATTAGAAAAATACCCCATCTACTTCGAAAATACCCCATCTATTTCGAAAATACCCCATCTATTTTGTAAGATCAGTTTTACTTGTTAACCTTTTGGAGAGACTTCGTCTCTTGATGTAGTATAATTCGTACTTTAGTTTGTAATATATGACACTCCTCGTATTCTTTCCTTGCATGTATAAAAGTTTTTAAAATTCATATTTCCGCTATATATTTCACATGCTTGTATGTTTTATCTTTCCGCATTCGCGAGGGTTGTCACAACGGACACCTCACGACCATTCACAACAGCATGCAAAATTCCAGATTTCAAAGAAACAGAAGCATAGAATTGAATTACCTCGATATGGTATATAGGACCCAAAAACCGAGACACATGCTCCCATTCTTGAAATTTCAAGAAATCATTGAAACATGTCAAGGCTAAGTACTTGTCACACCAAGCCTATGGAAAGCTACGACCACCATGAATGCCGTATTTAGCAACCCGATTAATCAATTTTCTTTCCTCTTTAGTCAACCATAATATGTGGAGCCTGGATGCCGTAGCTTGCGGCAAAAACTCACGAAAGAGGGGGCGTTTTGCACCGTCACTAGCTAAGACACCGGCAGCCTCATGTATTGAATGACTTATCCAAATACAGCCTCATGTATTGGATGCCTCATGTTATGAGACAAAAATTTGGCAGCAGTTCCCTACAGTTCTCCAAATACACAATATTGAATGACTTATCACTCTAGATATGTATTTAGAGAACATTAAAGGAAATGTCAACCAAACTTAATCGTCAAATAACCATTCAAAAAAATAATTAGTATTTACCACCTAAATGGCATGAAAGATTCAAAGACAGTCCCAAAATGGGGACTATTCAAGAATTGCACCCAATGTATAACTGTTGAACGGGTACTAGATCTAGCATATATGAATAACACAATTAATGTTAGTCTAATTAATCATAATAACGCAAACATAAACATAAAAATAAACAGAATTTGCCATTAAAAAAATTATAACAATGAAAATTAAACATAAATTAAACTACTTAAACATAAAACAATAATTATAACAATGAAAATTAAACATAAGCTAAACTAATTAAACTTAAACAATAATTATAATATTGAAAATTTAACTAATGAAATTCTAACAATAAATTCTAACAATGAAAATTAAACTAATTAAACTAATTAAACATAAATTAAAATAGGGCATGGGGAGGTGGCGGTCCGGCGCCGAAAAGGGGGAGGTGGCGCCGATGAAGTAGCCAGGGGGTGGGATCAGGGGCTGGCGGCCAACGAGAAGAAAGAAGGACAAGGGGAAGCGGAAAATGAGGAAGGGGAAGGGGGAAAAGGAGAGAAGAAAGAAGGGGAAGGGGAAGGTGGGGGTGGGGCCGGTACCGTCGGTCACCAAGAGGGGGTGGCGTCGGACGGTCGGCGAGGGTAGAGGTAAATTAATAAATGTAAACACGGGGAGAGATAATGCGCTGGGTGTATATTATTATATCCTGCGACGGAAATTCCGTCGCAAATCCCGTCGCAGGTTCACTGCCACATGTCCCTATATAGGGTCAATGGATAAGTAAAACATTTGAACCTGCGACGGAATTTCTGTCGCTGATTCCGTTGCAAGATTGACACTTAGCGACGGAAATTCCGTCGCAGGGTTTCCCGCCATGTGAACATGTAAAGGCGCCATGGGAAAAAACGCTGCTACGAAATTTCCGTCGCAAGTCCGTCGCAATAATAAATTTCCGTCGCAGGATCCGTCACAATATCATTTTTGCTACGGTATTTATGTCCGTCGCAAATATTCCGTCGCGAATTGTACTTTCTCTTGTAGTGAGACACTACTTCCAATTGCATTACTTGTCACTTAGCAATATGTTATTTGGCCCAATATTTTCATTCACTGCTGGTACCATGCTAAGATGACACTGGCCCAAATTTGAACCTCCGGCACTGAGCGTTCGGTTGCTATGGCCCAAACTCAAACTAAATCAACATTCATTGTTCCTCTCGAGAACAACACTTATATCAACATTTGCTCTCGGGAATCATTATCTACACCATCGTTTATTTTTCACCTCCGCCTTCTCTATTTTGAGCGGGTTTTATCATTTTTACCTATGTATTCTTTGTTTTCAGCGGTCTTATTCATTTTTTTCTCCGCCTTCTTTCTTTTCAGCAGACATTTTCATTTTTTTCACCGCCTCCTTTCTTTTCAGTGGGCTTTCGTTTTTTCGATTCCCAACACAAGTTCTTATCTTTTTAGCAAAGCACCCGACACTCTACACGGGTGACAAACCTCTTCGCCAACATCGTCAGACATATTGCATTACGAGACTTGACAACAATTCATCGTGAGTCTACATTTTCGTATTAGACTAATCCAAGTACTAAGCCTGACTCGACATAGGTAGCTTCATTTGGACTTTGGAAAAGACCCGTAAAAAAGAACGACAAGATATATCGTGGATGGGTTGAGTCATTATTTTGAAGTACAGCATACGTATTCGCGTGGGGCGAAATCAAACCCGACATAGTGCGATGAAGGTGCATAAACATAATCAATTGATTTTTGTGTACATTATCGAAGGTTTCTGTGACAACCCTCGCGAATGCGGAAATAAAGCATGTGATTTAATTAGCGGAAATACGGTGTTTTTAAAACTTTTTACATGCAAATAGAAAATACGAGGAGTGTCAAATATTACAAACCAAATAAAAAATACTACAAGAGACGTAGTCTCTCAAAATGTTAACGAAAGACAAGTTATTTAGCATCTAGCTAATGAACGTCTAGAGGTGTTTCATCCAGTGACAACGCCCGCTAGCTCATACCCGAACCAAAAATACCAAGCAAAATGCCATCCAATCAAGCAACCTGTTCATCCATGAAAAACATGAACGCCACAATCAGTGGGGAGTAACTCCGGGTTCTCCCAGCCATATTACATTAAACGTACATAAAAGGAAATACAAAAGTAGAAGCATGCATATATAGATATACATGTGAAATACGATAAGGATAGATAGGCAATTCAATATATAATGACAAGAGCATATGGAATACAATACAAATCTGAATCCATCAGATTACACAAAGACTCGGGGAAGATACTCTTAGGCAACCGAATACGCTCACTAGGGCTTGCATCTCACCGTTAGCGGTATAAGTTTGATAAGATTGACACTCGACAACCAAACCATGCAAAGTCATGCGAAGATCATAAGTAATCAATCATATAATCATCCATTCAAACGTACCAATACATTGACGACATCTCTCACGGTAAATGAAACGCACTAGCACCGTGTACATGGCAAGTATGATTAAAAGGCATCCAAGGGATAAACATTTCCCTGAACGCATACACGATTCAATTCATTTCGTATATGTAGACTAATTTTCTCCCAGTAGAATGACGATAATAATACGGTCCTAGTCTAAATTTGGCCAGACTCCCGAAATCACATTTTCCAGTTCGACATGCGATAAACATTTCGCATCCAAGACTCGGTCAATCATAGACGCCGAGTACCCCAAATTCGGTCGACATTCACGAAAGAGGCGGAAAAGAGCACAAACCTCATAACAAGCGGTACGCTACATGCAAATAACACCACTTCGCAAGTATACAACATTTGACGGCCAGGTCGATCAACGCAAAGCGTTCGCCTCCCAACAACATCGTCATATGCCCACTAACACATGCAATTAAGCAGTAAGGATACATCCCCGTTCCGACATTCCAGCCTTACGAACGTGGAGGTAGCAAAGGGAATGAGAGTACAAAGCACATAGAAAATTAGTGCTCAAACCGTAACAATTGTAAAAACCGACTCAAAGTGGGACATACAAAATACCGTCACAAAACATGCGATACAAGCGAATGAAATATCATATATTCGAAACATTAATATTTAGAGTCATTACGTAAATTTATACGATAAATGAACCATCGGAAATATTATAAATGAAAACGTAAACAAGAATTACAAAGGACTTCCAGCAGGTGCCAGCCGGTCAAGTGGACCGGCTGCCGGCCACCCGGCTGGTACCAATTATCATATGAAAAATTAACATGAAGGAGCAGCGTGTCCCAGCCGGTCAAGTGGACCGGCTGCCGGCTACCCGGCTGGGACCAAGGGTATATGAAAAACTTGAAGTAAAATAGAGGGGTGTTTCAGCCGGTTGGATGACCGGCTGCCGGTCGGCCGGCTGAGATCAATTTCATGCATCAAAATTATGTAACATACAAAATATACAGCCACTGCCCCAGTCGGTCGGCCGGCTGGGGTCAACATCACACGAAAATCACCAATTCACTAAGGATCATTACTCAACCATCATCAACTATTATCATAAATCATCAATTCTCTAATAAATTCTCAACTAACAACATCCATTACCAACAACACAATCCCTAAGCTTACTAATCATATTCTAATTACGATTTCTAACCTAGAAAACACGTAAAACACGTAAATGATATCGAGTAACCCTTCACCGTTACCTTTTTGCGTCTTTCTTCCACGTCAATGTCCTCTTCAATCAAGAAGTAGTCTTTGTCGGGATCTTGGAGGTCACCACCTACAAATAGATAAAAAAAGATGAATATAATTCACCTTTGAGAAAGACGGATAAATTGAAAAGCGAGAAAGACGGTAATTTTATTACCAATACAGATAGAGGAAGATGAGAGGGAAAGAATGAGACGAACTTACGAGAATTTGAGCGAGAATTGAAAGAGTTATGACGATTCTAAGGTGGATCAAAAATGGAAGCTAGGTTTTGGGGTTTCTTGGTGAGGAAGAAGGAGATGTTGAGTTGTGAGGAAGTTAGGGTTAGGGTGAGTATGAGATGGAGTAAGTGGAAAACGTCAAGGAAAAGTCAATGACGTCTTAAGATGTGGTTCACTTGAAATCTCGCGTAAAATCCAAATACGAACTCGGAAATTCCAAATTCGACACGGGAAATTTAATTCTTAACTAAAACTAAATTTCGCTGAAAAGTATCCGTAAAATATTTTTACTATAAAAAATAGGGTACATTTGCGGGTGTTATAATCACCCCACCTTTTAAAAAGTTTCGCCCTCGAAACTTGAGCGAAAGAAAGATACCTTAATCGAAAAGACTCGGATATTTAACACGCATTGAAGCTTTTGTTTCCCAAGTCTCTTCTTCGACATTGGCACATCTCCACAAGATGTTCACTAAAGGAACCGCTTTGCTTCTCAACTTCTTATCCTTGCGATCTAGGATGCGGATCGGCTTTTCTTCAAAGGACAAATTCGGTTCAAGCTCGGGCATTTCCTTTTCAAAGACATGGCTTGGATCACTAACATACTTTCTCAATTGAGAAACATGGAATACATCATGAACCTTAGCCAAATTCGGGGGCAAATCCAACTTGTAAGCAACGGCGCCAATCCTTTTCACAATATCAAAGGGTCCAATATATTTCGGGCTCAATTTACCCTTAACACCAAACCGTTTAACACCCTTCATCGGAGATACTTTCAAGAACACTTTATCTCCAACTTCAAATTCTAACGGTCTCCTTCGGATATCGGCTTAAGACTTTTGTCGATCTTGAGCGGCTTTCATTCTATCACGAATGACCTTCACATGATCGATGGTCTCAACAAGAACATCAGGGCCTAAGTCACGAACATCACTCAATTGATTCCAACATATAGGACTTCGACATTTCCTTCCATAAAGAGCTTCATAAGGAGCCATCTTGATCGAGGCATGGTAACTGTTGTTGTAAGAAAAATCCACCAACGGTAGACTCTTTTCCTAACTAGATTGGAAGTCGAGTGCACAAGCCCTAAGCAAGTCTTCTAAAGTCTGAATAGTCCTCTCGGTCTGACCATCGGTAGCGGCATGAAATGCGGTACTCATCAACAATTTACTACCCATGGCTTCTTGTAAAGCCTTCCAAAATCTCGAACAAAACCTCGGATCTCGGTCGGATATAATCTCCTTGGGAACACCATGGTATCTAACAATCTCATCAACATAGGCTTTCGCTAGACGGTCTAAACTCCTAGTTTCTTTGATCGAAATAAATCTAGCACACTTGGTCAAACGATCAACAACAACCCAAACGACATCTTTACCTCCAACGGTTCTCGGCAATGTCATAACAAAATCCATAGAAATAGATTCCCACTTCCATAGTGGAATATCCAAAGGTTGTAGCAATCCACCGGGCCTCTTGTGTTCAATCTTCACTTGTTGGCAAGTAAGACATCTTCCAACATATGACACAACATCGCCTTTCAAATTCGGCCACCAAAATTGCAGCTTCAAGTCTTTGTACATCTTATTACCTCCGAGGTGAATAGAATAAGGAGAAAGGTGAGCTTCATCAAGAACTCGCTTTCTCAAATCAAGAGCACTAGGCACAAACAAACGACCATGGAATCGAAGAACACCTTTTTCATCAAATCTGAAATCTTTAGCTTTTCCTTCTAGAAGTTTGGCTTGAATAGACTTGTAGGTAAGATCATCAACTTGGCTTTCGCGGATCTCACGGAGGAAAACAGGTTCGACAGTCATAGCACCAACATAATCAAATCCACGCTCCACGAAATCCAACTTCAACTTTCGAAACTCAGCACAAAGATCATCGGGTAATACCCGCATAGCATTCAAGGAATGAGAAGATTTCTTACTAAGAGCATCGGCAACCACATTTGCCTTCCCTTCATGGTATAACAACTCAAAATCATAATCATTCACCAATTCCAACCATCTTCTTTGTCTCATATTCAACTCTTTTTGAGTAAATATGTACTTCAAACTTTTGTGATCGGTGAATATACGACAATGAACTCCAATAAGGTAGTGTCTCCACACTTTCAAAGCATGGACAACAGCGGCTATTTCCAAATCATGAGTAGGATAGTTTACTTCATGAACTCTCAACTGCCTTGAAGCATAAGCCACCACTTTCCTACTTTGCATAAGTACACAACCCAATCCCATCTTGGAAGCATCACAATAGACATCAAAGTCTACACCATATTCAGGCAAAGTCAACACCGGAGCAGTAGTTAACCTTTTCTTTAACTCTTGAAACGCGGCTTCACAAGCTTCATTCCATAGGAACTTGGTTTCCTTCTTCAACAACTGGGTCATCGGTCTAGCAAGCTTAGAGAAATCCTTGATAAATCTACGGTAATAACCAGCTAAACCAAGAAAACTTCGAATTTCTCTAATATCGGTCGGACTCTTCCAATCAACAACGGCCTCAATTTTCGAAGGATCCACCATTACACCCTCTTTAGAAATCACATGCCCAAGAAAGGACACCTTAGGTAACCAAAATTCACACTTGGATAATTTAGCATACCACTTCTGACGACGAAGAACACTCAAAGTAGTCCTTAGATGAACAACATGCTCTTCTTCGGATTTGGAGAAAATAAGGATATCGTCAATGAACACCACCACACACTTGTCAAGGTACTCACTAAATGTGCGGTTCATTTGGTCCATGAAAATAGCGGGAGCATTCGTCAATCCAAATGGCATCACCTTGAACTCATAATGACCATACCTTGTACTAAAAGCGGTCTTCGATATGTCAACATCACGAACGGGAATTTGGTGATAACCGGATCTCAAATCGATCTTGGAAAAAGTAGAAGCACCCTTTAGTTGATCAAACAAATCTTCAATTCTTGGCAAAGGATACCTATTCTTGATTGTAATCCGATTCAACTCACGGTAATCAATACAAAGCCTCATAGAACCATCTTTCTCCTTCACAAAGAGAACGGGAGCACCCCAAGGCGAGGCACTTGGTCGAATAAAACCCTTCTCAATCATATCATCAAGCTGTTTCCTTAATTCTTTCAACTCGGTTGGAGCCATACGGTAAGGAGCTTTGGTTATGGGTCCGGAATGAGGTACAAGGTCAATAGAGAATTCAACATCACGCTCGGGAGGAATCCTGGGCAAATCTTCAGGGAATACATCAACGAATTCACGAACTATAGGCACATCTTCAATATTTGGCAAAGAGGTAGTTGAAGAAGTCACAATACACAAGTATGCTTGGTGACCCTTTCTTACCATACTTACCAACTTCATGGCGGAAATCAAAGACACACCCTTTCGAGGATGAGATCCCTTATAGGTTATTCTAACTCCTAAAGGACTATTTAAATAAATCTTTTGATCACGACACTCGAACCTAGCATGGTATAATGCTAACCAATCAATGCCTAGAATTATATCGAACTTTCCTAGAGGGAACTTAAGGAGATTAGCGGGAAAGATAGAACCCGCAATAGATATTGGAACATTAGGATAGAGAGTAGAACAAGAGATAATATCTCCGGATGGTAAGGATATGGGAGTATCCTCACTAGATGTAGGCTCGATAGATAATTTATTAGCATAAGTCGAAGACACGAAAGACATAGAAGCACCGGTATCAAATAGAATAAGACACGGTTGCTCTAAGATTGAGAACATACCCGTAATTATCTCCGGATGAGCATCGGCTTCGGCACGGCTCATAACAAATATAGAACCCTTAGGTTTAGCAGTTGCAGGGGGCAACTTTCGATCGGGGCAATCATCATAACGGTGACCACCCTTTTGGCAAAAGAAGCACACATAAGGTCGGTTGAAACATGCCACACCGGGGTGATGTGGTTGTCTACAACGGCTACACAAGCGACCTTGAGCTTGAGGAGGAGCATAAGGCCTATGAGCCACATTAGAAGTAGCTCGGGGAATGAAAGGAGCGGGAACTCTTGTGTTTGCATTTGAAAGAGGATTAAATCTCCTGTTTTTGGCATAAGAGTTAGAAGAAGACGGAATAAACGGTCTCTTTCCAAAGACATTTGGGCTAGGAGTGAAAGAAGGAGAGGCATTATTCATCATAGCTTCATCCCTAATGGCCTTCATGGAATTCTCGGCCCACAAAGCATCATCATATAAATCCCCAAAGGAAGTAGTATTCCTCCTCACTTTACTTTGAAGTAAAGCACTAAGCTTGTTGCGGTAGTAGAAAGCTCGGTCCTCGTCATCTCTGATAAGTCTCGGAGCAAAATGAGCAAGCTTGTTGAACTCCGTAGTGAAGAACTTGCTTGAAGTCAATAAACTCCTTGAGTCTTTGTTGCTTAAGCTCTTTAGGATAGAATCGACCTTCCACTAGAGCTTTGAACAAGCCCGATTGAAATCATCTTCGAGAGTAGCGGTGGCACTAGTAATAGCCCACCAATTATCTGCTTCCCTTACAAGGAAGTGCTTTGCGATCCTCACCTTGTCCTCTTCACGGACTAGGTATAGATCAAACTGCTTCTCCATTTCTCGGAACCATTCTGATAGCTCGGTAGGGTCCGGCTCTCCACCGTAAGGTATAATCTTACTCCTAGCTATTTGACCTGCCACCCAAGCGTAGCCTCCTTGGTGGTTATCTTCTCTACGAGGGGGAACTTGGTTGGCTTGAGCTAAAGCCGCATCTTGTTGATTTTTCAACACTTGCGTAAGAGCTTCCAACATGACATTCTCTACTACTCGTGGTCTATTCATCTTCATAAGAATCAAAAACAAATTAAGTTACTCCTATCAATTAGCATAAACAAATAGACTACCAAGTAAAGTCCTTAACTTCTACCCATCTCTCATTTATTATTTCAAGGTCAAGTAGTTAAAGTTTAGGGTTCACGTGTGTGCGTCGGGAGCGATAAAGCTCTGATTCCAACTGTGACAACCCTCGCGAATGCGGAAATAAAACATACAAGCATGTGATTTAATTAGCAGAAATACGGTGTTTTTAAAACTTTTTACATGCAAATAGAAAATACGAGGAGTGTCAAATATTACAAACCAAATACAAAATACTACAAGAGACGTAGTCTATCAAAATGTTAACGAAAGACAAGTTATTTAGCATCTAGCTAATGAACGTCTAGAGGTGTTTCATCCAGGGACAACGCCCGCTAGCTCACACCCGAACCCAAATTACCAAGCAAAATGCCAGCCAATCAAGTAACCTGTTCATCCATGAAAAACATGAACGCCACAATCGGTGGGGAGTAACTCCGGGTTCTCCCAGCCATATCACATTAAACGTACATAAAAGGAAATACAAAAGTAGAAGCATGCATATATAGATATACATGTGAAATACGATAAGGATAGATAGGCAATTCAATATATAATGACAAGAGCATATGGAATACAATACAAATCCGAATCCATCATATTACACAAAGACTCGGGTTAGACACTCTTAGGCAACCGAATACGCTCACTAGGGCTTGCATCTCACCGTTAGCGGTATACGTTTGATAAGATTGAGACTCGATAACCAAACCATGCCAAGTCATGCGAAGATCATAAGTAATCAATCATATAATCATTCATTCAAACGTACCAATACATTGACGACATCTCTCACGGTAAATGAAACGCACTAGCACCGTGTACATGGCAAGTATGATTAAAAGGCATCCACGGGATAAACATTTCCCTGAACGCATACACGATTCAATTCATTTCGTATATGTAAACAAATTTCCTCCCGGTAGAACGACGATAATAATACGGTCCTAGTCTAAATCTGGCCAGACTCCCGAAATCACATTTTCCAGTTCGACATGCGATAAACATTTCGCATTCAAGACTCGGTCAATCATAGACGCCGAGTACCCCAAATTCGGTCGACATTCACGAAAGAGGCGGAAAAGAGCACAAGCCTCATAACCTGCGGTACGCTACATGCAAATAACACCACCTCGCAAGTATACAACATTTGACGACCGGGTCGATCAACGCAAAGCGTTCGCCTCCCAACAACGTCGTCATATGCCCACTAAAACATGCAATTAAGCAGTAATGATACATCCCCGTTCCGACATTCCAGCCTTACGAACGTGGAGGTAGCCAAGGGAATGAGAGTAAAAAGCACATAGAAAATTAGTGCTCAAACCGTAACATTTGTAAAAACCGACTCAAAGTGGGACATACAAAAAACCGTCACAAAACATGCGATACAAGCGAATGAAATATCATATATTCGAAACATTAATATTTAGAGTCATTAAGTAAATTTATACGATAAATGAACCATCGGAAATATTATAAATGAAAAGGTAAACAAGAATTACAAAGGACTTCAGCTGGTGCCAGCCGGTCAGGTGGACCGGCTGCCGGCCACCCGGCTGGTACCAATTATCATATGAAAAATTAACATGAAGGAGAAGTGTGTCCCAGCCGGTCAGGTGGACCGGCTGCCAGCTACCCGGCTGGGACCAAGGGTATATGAAAAACTTGAAGTAAAATAGAGGGGTGTCTCAGCCGGTCGGCCGGTTGAGATCAATTTCTTGCATCAAAATTACGTAACATACAAAATATACAGCCACTGCCCCAGCCGGTCAGCTGACCGGCTGCCGGTCGGCTTAACTGCTGCCGGTCGGCCGGCTGGGGTCAACATCACACGAAAATCACCAATTCACTAAGGATCATTACTCAACCATCATCAACTATTATCATAAATCATCAGTTCTCATATAAATTCTCAACTAACAACATCTATTACCAACAACACAATCCCTAAGTTTACTAACCATATTCTAATTACGATTTATAACATAGAAAACACGTAAATGATATCGAGTAACCCTTCACCGTTACCTTTTTGCGTCTTTACTCCGCGTCAATGTCCTCTTCAATCAAGAAGTAGTCTTTGTCGGGATCTTGGAGGTCACCACCTACAAATAGATAATAAAAGATGAATATAATTCACCTTTGAGAAAGACGGATAAATTGAAAAGCGAGAAAGACGGTAATTTTATTATCAATACGGATAGAGGAAGATGAGAGGGAAAGAATGAGACGAACTTACGAGAATTTGTGCGAGAATTGAAAGAGTTATGACGATTCTAAGGTGGATCAAAAATGGAAGCTAGGTTTTGGGGTTTCTTGGTGAGGAAGAAGGAGATGTTGAGTTGTGAGGAAGTTAGGGTTAGGGTGAGTATGAGATGGAGTAAGTGGAAAAAGTCAAGGAAAAGTCAATGACGTCTTAAGACGTGATTCACTTGAAATCTCGCGTAAAATACAAATACGAACTCGGAAATTCCAAATTCGACACGGGAAATTTAATTCTAAACTAAAACTAAATTTCGCTGAAAAGTATCCGTAAAATATTTTTACTATAAAAAATAGGGTACATTTGCGGGTGTTACAGTTTCACCTAAAACATCATATTATATCTTGTTGTAGCCTGTAAGGTACCGTCATATCCCGTGTCCAGGGTTGGTGTAAGAGGCTATGATTTTATGGGATGTGGTGCTTGACAACAAAAGGTTTGGATAGTGGACCATCATTATGAAGGTTTATTTTTGGTGTTGAGTCCAATGAGTTATGGCTTACATTGTGGTTGGAAAAGGTGTCTCGCGTTTGACAAAACCTGAGTGCAAATGGGTTGGTAAAATAATGTGGGTTCAAAATTTCTTGTCTAGACCCTAAAGGTTTGGTGTAACGACACCGACAGGATGATTCTCAAAATTGCAGACTATTCCCCTATAACTGTCTCAGGAAGGACGTAGGGGGTAAAAAGGTCTCTACAAAAGGTTTGATTTTGCCCATTAAACTTCGTTTACATGTACTTTGGCATTGGGTTCTAATAGGGTTGTTGCATACCTAAATCAAAGATAATAACCGTAAACTAGGCTAGCAATAAATGTAATTACGGAAGCAAGGGTTTGGTCTCATGGAAGTGGGAGTTACTATTGTGACAACTTGCGATAAGAGTTTTATCTAAGAAGATGATTAGTTTTGAGAGTTTATAAACAAACTATGTACAAACATAAATAAGAGTAAAATAATGATGATGGCAATAATAATCAAAATTCTAGGGAGATAGGTTCACAGATTTAGGCTAGTTTTATGTCAATGTTGGAATTTAGAAAACATACAAATGATTAAGTGTTTAGGTTTTGCAAACATCTTCCGAGTTGTTGCTACCTTAGATCAATTTCTAGCGAGCTTTCACGTTTATCTAGATTGAAATACCATGCTATGTTTAGCCTATTAAATTTCCGTCTTTCAGTCTTAGGAAAGAACATCAGATGTAGTCAAAGATAGTTATCAAGAATCGTTTACCAACATTACAATCCAAACATACAATAGAACAATGATTCATAGAGCAATAATTCTTTTTCCAACGATTTCACATTACTAGTCTGACATGGCTACCCTACACCCTAGAAAATAAATTACTCACTCATGTTTAGATATGATATTATGATAAATAGAGTAAGATGGTTTAAAGTAGTCATTTTAAGTTATGATAGACAAAAATTACAAGGTGATGGTGATATCAATATAGGACTAGAATGACAACAACGAATGTAGACAATTACTTGAACAAGACTAAGATAAAAATATAAACTAAAGTTTGATTGATAAATGAATGGAAACAAGAAGGAATGAGAGTTATCAAGTAAACAGTTCTATTAACCTTGGATTAAGACATGAGTTAAGGCATGATAATTCAATAGAAACTCATAGAGTACCTAAGCAACAAAACCTTCTAACAAGACTACAAATAGAGCAAACCTAAGAGAAGTTTCAACAAACTAAAAGATATATTTTGTAATAAGAAAATGTGATGTGATGATTTGATCTTCTCAAGCTACAACCCCTCTTATATAGGCTGCCAAGGACGCATGAATTGATGACAATTGAATATCTTCATTTAAGGCGAGGGAGAGCAACCGAAGAGACGTAAGGGAGCTGCGAACCCGATCAGATTTAGTTGTCCCCGATCGCGGATGCATGTAGCTAGCTTGATTTCGTTATTTTGCATTGTATTCTTCCTTGCACGCATCCCCACGCTTACAAGCCCAATAGCGGACATGATTTCGATCTTTGAGAACTTATTTAAACAATCAACCTTGACTTTCATTGACCCCAAGGCACATGGGTAGAGGTTATGGATTAACTTCTCCTTGACTTAAATTTTCTTATTTGATCGGTTCTTTGAAAACATGCAATCAGACTTCATTTCTTATTCTTTGGGTCAAGTGAGTATTCCCGAAATACCTTTAGCTTGACAAGACTCGCTTCGTTTAGCTTCGTGTTTTAAGATAAATGCTAGTAATGATAGGAAAAGGCGCAAAATCATCTTATTCCCTACAAAACTCATTTGAAGACGAGAAATGTCTAGAGAACGGTATTAGCTCACATAATCACTCCATAAAGTGCAAGTGACATATAAAAATCAAGCTAAATTAGGGGATAAAAGCATACAAAAATAGCACACATCAAATTCCCCCTATATAAATCCTTGCTTGTCCTCAACCAAGCAGAAAAAGATCAAGACAAGGGTAACGAGCAAAGGCTATTATACCATCTAAAGTGAATTCAAACATAAAACTTTAATAATCATAATGAACTAAATTCCAAAAGAACGTGGGCATAAGAATATTGCAAAGCATGGTTGAGATTTAAATAACGATGTAGTACAAGGGATGGGCATAAAATTTTTAGTTTTTGCATGATCTCTTGACAGATGGACTCTCAAGGCACACTCAAACACTTATTTGTAAAAAGGCAATTGAATTATGGTAAACAATCTAAAACACAAGTCAAGTGATCATGATGAGCATAGAAAGAAGCCAAAAGTTAGAAGAAAGCAAGCAATGGGAATGGGTAGGAAGGTGGACAAATGAATTATGGTTATGTGAAAAACGGGTGTGGTTAGTGGCAAGTCTGCTTGATATTTGATGAAGACTTATCCGCACTAAAACTTGAATAATTCAATACCTAATCAATGTTTAAGGTTGATTCTTGTTAGAGGGGAAAGCTAACATCCATAGCTTTCAAATGAGCTATCATGGGTCTTCAAATTCATCATGAGCAGAAAGTTATGTGTGTACAAAATACAATCAGAAGGGTCCATGTCCTATCTCGCCCGGTTCAGGTCTAACATCAGAACAATGACCAAGGCAACCCCTAATCTGAATTAAGTGATTCCAAGGCCTAATCCTATTAGTTTAAGGTCTTAGGAAGAGAAACGTTCACGATATTTTTGGCCAATTAACAATAAAACTTTAGGTTTAGCTAAAGACAAAGTAATGGGTCCGGATAGGAACAATTTAGCATTGTCTTGTGCCAAGGCTGCTTTGGGTGCTATTTTTGACTAGGCAAGATAAGCACACGACAGACATCCTAAAATTTTGTACTTGAGGATGGTACTTTCCAAGACCAAGCTCCATGGTCTTACACATCTTAACTGACCTTGCACAACAAGACAAAGAGGAGCAGCCTGTTTTATGCGTTATGCGTTTTGCTTTTGTTTTCTAGTCACTATTCTGATTTGTGTAAGGCAAAGGCCGCGACTTCCTTGTACTTTAGATGATAAACTTGAGACCCTTAGATGTGTATCTCTTGGCCTATATAAGCCTTGCTTTGTATCATAAGAAAATCAGATTTGATGAATGAATGAAAGAATTCAAAACCATGTTTTGTTTTGAAGCTCTTGGCTTTGTGCTTGAGTACACCTTCTTGGTTAAGTATTGGAAGTTGTGGTTTTCTCATTTGTTGTGTGATTTGAGGACTCACTTATATTGTTTATTGGCTTTGTACTTTGGTTAGACCCTCTGAATAGTCTATTGATCCCAAATACTCAAGAGGGGGGGGGGGGGGAATTGAGTTTAATAAAGTATGCCTACTTTTTCGATTGTCCGTATGAGCGTGTGAAGTAATAGTAGTTTGACTTTATTAATTAAATTTGACCAACTAATAACTTGTAGTGAGAAAGTAAATAACGAAATAAGTAGAACAAATAAAGAGACAAGAGACACAAGGGATTTTTGAAGTGGTTCAGTTTCACACGTTGAAACCCATGTCCATTATTTTTCGATTAATAATTTTAGTACCTTCCTACGGATGACAAAATTATCAACCCACTCGTACAACTAACTATAGTCGTAACTCAAGGTTTGGGTATCGTTAAATACTCGACTCTTACGTTAATAAGAAATTGTTTATTGTTTGCTCTTGATGTTCATACTATTGAACTTATAAGAAACAAATCTAGCACTATAATCCAATAACATTTCTTCAACAGTAAAGTGCGAGAAAGGTATGGCTTTTTGAAAACAAGTCTTGCAAAATAAAGAATATACTCAAAATATTTATCTTAATGCAAAGTGTAAAATATAACGTGAAAAGCTTGATTTTAATGCATGTTATGCATAGGTATTTATAGTAGAAGAGACAACTAGATTATTTTGAATAAGCCCTAGTAACTGTGACCTATCTTAGGGAGTAAGAAAGATTTTAGGTTAAATTTACAAACCCTAATTACCATATTCCTCCCTTGTGTAACGAGAAAGATATTAGGTTAGTATTGTATTTAAACCCTAATAGAACATATAGACTTAACTTGAATATCACGGCCCATAAGCCTTAATCACAAGAGTAAACTATAGTTCATCACGACTCAAAATAAAATAGACTTAGGGTTTAAGTTTGAACATATATGAAGCTATAGATAGCATGACAACTCATAAGTTGTTTTGATAAACAATAGAGAATTCTCAATGATATTCAAACTAGGTAAATTTAAAGTACAATCTATTATAAATAATTTTCTTTTAAAATATTATTGAAATCTTTATTGAAAACAGTGTAATGGATTAAAATAGCCGCACCAATTTTCACAGCTCCAAGGTTATAGTAGAACCACTTATAACCCTGAGCTTGGCAAGTAAGGTTATAGTTAAAATAGCTACAACTCTGCTTCCCAAAATTACTATTGAAAAATATCGTTTATTGGACGACGACCTATACTACAAATCTTCACGGAGATCTTAAGTATGTAGATCATCACTTCATTCGAATCTTGAGCTCTTCATTTTGAGCTCCGCAAGATTCTATAAAACCTTTATCTTCGATCTTGAGCTTGCCAAGGTTATGGGTCAAATACCTATAACCTTGCAGTACCTTTGCTTCTCAAATCGTCAAGGTTATAGCTAAACAAGCTATAACTTCAAATGCCAAACATGGTTCATGCTTAATCTAACAAAGACTAAACAACCAATTACAAGCACAAGCATATACATTATAAAATTAAATAAGTCATTATCAAAATCAATCATATAACTATATATGGTTCAACACCCTCTATCCATTGGCTTTGTGCTTTGGAAGAGCCTATCCTTGTTCCAAACCTTATAAATCAGAAACTTACATTACAAAATCGAGTCCAATTCGAGTCCTTTGTGTCTTCCTTTGTGTGTGTGTGTCTTGCAAACAAAAAAATATACGGAAATCACTACATCCTTGAGTAATTTCATTGAACTTTTGATCCAATTAATTAGAAGCGAAATTTGTCTAGGGCATTGACAATAGCAAGAAACTGCTTCTCGGTAGTGACATAGTTGATTTCGGCGACATCTAACGTCTAGCTTGCAGAGTTTATGGCATGTAACATTTTCTCCTTTCTTTGGCCTAGAACTACCTCTTCTGCATAAGCACTTGCGTCAAACATTAATTCAAAAGGCAAGCTCCAATAAGGCGAGTGGATGATAGGCGCGGTGATCAATGCTTTCTTTATCTTGTTAAAAGACTCTAAAAAGCCATCACGAAAAAAAAGGGGCATCCTTAAAAAAGGGCAATTGTTAGGGGTTTAGCAATTTTCGAGAAATCTTTAATGAAATGGCGGTAGAAACCCACGTGGCCTAAAAAAATCCTAATGCTTTTGACATTAAAAGGAGGGGGCATTTGTTCAATTAATTGGACCTTAGTGCGGTTCATCTCTATACCTCTTTCAGATATGATATGACCAAGTACCACTCCTTCATTCACCATGAAGTGGCACTTTTCCCAATTCAAAACTAAGTCTAAGTCTATTTCCTCACACCGTTTCAAGACTCTTGACAGATTAGCCAGACAATCATCAAATATAGTGTCGTAGACACTAAAATAATCCATAAATATTTCAACGATTGACTCGACAAAGTCTGAAAAGATGCTAGTCATGCATCGCTAGAAAGTAGCGGGTGCATTACACAATCCACAACGCATAAGCAAAGGTACCATAGGGACATGTGAAAGTGGTGTTTTCATGGTCCTCGGGATGAATGAGTATTTGAAAGAATCCCGAGTAACCATCTAAGTAACAGAAGTATTTATGATAGGCCAACCTTTCCAACATTTGGTCAATTAAAGGCAGAGGGTAATGGTATTTCTTTGTAGATTGCTTCAACTTCCTACAATCAATACACATACGCCAACCCGTGACAATTCTGTTTGGGATGAGTTCATTGTTGTCATTCTTGACTACATTTGTCCCTCCCTTTTTTATAACTACTTAGACTTGACTAACCCATTTGGAATCAGAAATTACATATAAATAATTCCCGCATCTAACAATTTTATAACTTCCTTTTTCACTACTTCTTGCATGTTTGGGTTCAGACGACGTTGACCTTGAACACAAGGGTTTTGACCTTCTTCTAAGTGAATTTTGTGCATGCAAAATTCTGGGCTTATACCCCTCAAATAATTGAGTTTCTAACCTATAGCCTTCTGTGTGTTCTTAAATAATCAATAAGAAAGATAATTAACTTTCATTAAGGGAGGCACTGACTATGACCGGACACATTTCAAATTCATCAAGGAAAGCATACACTTAAATTCATGGGCAAGGTTTTGCGTTCGGGGTTTTGTACCTCTACCTTGGTAGATGTATCGATCAAACTAATGAACTGCCGGCTTTCCTCCAGCGAGTGTTCTTCTCCAATCAGATCAGCTTCTAATTTGTGAGTTTCAATACTCTCGTCACCTGCAAAGTTTTCTAACAAAAAAAGAGCCTCCAAAGGGTAATTAATAATTGATCGATGTAATGAGTCATTTATAATGGAGTCTATAACATCGATGAAACAAAAAGATTCTTCTAACATTTGGCTTTTCATGGTATAGTTATGGATATAAATAACTTTATCATCACCCACTTCCAGCGTTAATGTACCAATCTTGACATCTATTATCGCACCTGCATTATGTAGGAATGATATTCCTAAAATGATTGGGAATTAAGATTTACGAATCATCAGCCAAGTCAAGAACGATAAAGTCAACGGGAATAAAAAACATTTCCACCTTATTGGGCACATCTTCCAAAACTCTCATTGGTTGTTTTAGAGAACAGTCCACCATTTGTGAAGTGACACTAGTGCATTTCAAAGCATAACGGTACATTCTCTCATGTCTTTCATCCTACCTTAATAGGTTTGATCCGGCGGCTTTGAAGCATAACGGTCTATGCTCTCATCTCTCTCATCCTACGCTAATGGGTTCGTCTGGCGGCTTCGAAGCATAACGGTCCATGCTCTCATCTCTCTCATCATCTCTCTAGTGTTGAGGCCATTTTTAGGGTGACACTAGTGCATTTAAAAGCATAACGGTGCATGCTCTTATCTCTCTCATCCTACCTTAATTGGTTTGATCCGGCGGCTTCGAAGCATAACGGTTTATGCTCTCATCTCTCTCATCATCGCTATTATTGCCAGACTTCTTAAGGTATTCGGTCTCTGATAGGTGCTCCACCTCATCCTTTTTAACTTGGATGTTTACCCAAGTATTTCCCCGGACTCTCTGTACATTTATCCCCTACAACCTTCCCACAACCACTTTAGGACTCGGATCAAGTAATACTCACCAAAGATAATAACATTCCGGGTCATGGGTGCATCATATGGTTCGCTCACAGTACAACCCTAGTCAAAATCTGGATCCAGACTCTCGGGCTGAATGTTTCCTGATTCAGCAAGCGATAAACATTTTTCAATTGAAACTCTCTACACGGCACAAATAACCGTCACCAATGGTCGAGTAACGCTAGTCGAGTAACGCTAAACCGACAACATGGTACACATATTGTAAGTTGTAACCAACGGTCCAGGGAAGGGCGAACGAATATCCTAATACTAATAGAATGCAACACATAATTGTAACAAATGGTTTAGGAAATGAAGCAACCTTAGTTCGGAAAAATGACACTCTTACCGTAACCAACGGTCCGAAAGGAGGAAAAATAAAGTCTAGCTAGTATATATTGCACAAGACACCACCTCGCATTAGTGAAACATTCGACGACCGAGTCGACCAACACTACGCGTTTACCTGCGAACAACGTCGTCACACCCAAACTATCATAATTTGGATGAATACTACAGATAGATGCTCGATCAGTGGTATGCTTATATCTCTCAGGCACAACACTCAAGTGCCTGACTCAGTGATATCTGAACATGACCGAGAACTACCCAAACCCATCGATAGAACACAACGTCTTATCACTAATTAGACCTTTTATCTATCAAGAAGTGATGGCACCAAGATTGAGAGAGTGACTGAACCCACACAAACTTGAATAGAAGGACAATTCAAGGTAAACATAACATATATGTGTCAAACATCCATCCAAGAAATTTCGTTAAACATTTGAATGAGATAAGAGCAAGGAGTTCCAATGATAACCAAGTGTCAATACTCGTATACACCAGCATTAGAACAATGCTTTTGAAGCATAATCAACAAGAAACATAAACTCCTTCTCAAAACAACAAGTTTTGAATCCGACTAAAACAAAGGTCAACTTTTAACAATCATAAGTTATAGACATTCAAATACACTTATTTCAACTATAGGCGATATCTTATCTTCTTACGGTTATAACAGTAGATTACACGCCCAAAACATATAAGGAAAGCAGCAAATACGACCATTTTATGAAAGTCTGGCCGTGCAGAACGCTGGACCGGGGAATATTTCAACCTCTTGCGAAGCACGGGTAACAATTCATGGACCTTTATCTTTTTTTTTTTTCGTTTGGTTTGAAGATGAATTTTCATACACCTATCTCATATGATCAACGCACAAACAAGACATGAAAAACAATCAAAGACATTATCAATCATCAACCAGCTCAACACAACAAACGGAACCCTACCCAAATTTCACCAACACAATTGTTGAATACAATAAACATGAATCTTCCAACATTCTTAACACAAGATAACAGCAAACATCTAACATGTCTTATATAACATAAAATTACTCTCAATGAAAACCAAGATAATCTCAACTTAAAGAACTCATTTTTTTCGTGTGAAATCCTAACCTTACACAAACAACTACACAAGAAATGTAATATCAAATAACTCATATACGTTACCTCTAATCTTCCAAAATGCCATCTTAAAGATAAGGTTCCACCTCCATAAGTTCGATATCTAATATAAAACAATTATTAAGATAAAAGATGAGAAAGACATCCCCTTTAGAAGACGAGATATTGAAAAATGAAAATGAAATTAAGATATACTTCCATCAAGATAAAGGAGACGGTGAGGAAAGAATGATAGTGCAAGATCGCCTAATTTGGAAAAGAAACAAAGAAACTATACTCGTCTTATGATGAGATCTAAAATATAGGTAAAACGATGGATTTTTATAAAAGCTTGAGAAAGATAAGGTTTCAACATTTAAAAGGATAGATGATGATGGGAGAAAAAATATGGTGAGAAGTTTAAGTAATTTGGTTGATAAATGAGTGAGTTATGAATGTTTTTTCAGTACCTAAAGGTTTGGTCTTAAATGGGGTTCTAGATAGAGGATAAATATAAAATTTTGGAGGAAGGAGATGAAATGAAGTTTTCTCATAAAACATAAACCTAAGACTTTAACCATTTTAGACTAGAATTAACCCATAACTCAAACGGGTTAGGTTTCGCTCAAATTTCGCGTTGAATCAAAATATTTACTCTATTCGGCTTAAATCAAAGCGGTTTTGACCCAACTAAAACAAAAATAGAATTACCATAAAAGTAAAAGTGAATTTTATTAAAGTAGCATTATAAATCACTTTCTCATTAAACAAAAAGTATAGTATTAAAAAAATTATTCATCTTCATAAACTACCTATTTAAATTAAATTAAATAATTGGCCAAAACGATTTCACCAAATAAATCTACTTTAGTGTCTTTCTTTAACCCATATACATCTGTGTATCGGTTGTATTTGTTGGTTACTTTTAGAAAGTTCGGTGAGAATTATTTTGGCGTCCCTTCAACCCATATTTCTAATTTGGCTGAGTGTTGTTTAAACTGAGCCTTAAAAGAAGTGTTTGAATTGAGACCAAACCATAGGACTTGGGAATTGAATTTTTCGAGTAGTGTAAGCACAGTAAATCATTTATGTGTGACCTACCGTGAGATTTGTGCTCAATATAAGCGTAATTGACCTCGGTTGCATAGATGTTAGAACCTTATTTTCTGTAACCCTTGGCGATTTTAAAATTTTGGAATGTTAGAGTAACAATAGACCGCTAGTAGTATGCCCTAAGTTAAGAGAATATTGAGTTGTTTGTAACTTGCGTGGTCTTAATAACCAAGATCTAGTGGTGGTATTAACCTTTATTTTCGTTCTTGGCCAGTCTTCTAAACTATAATTGTTTGCTTTAGATTGACTATATCTTATCTTAGACGACCGTTGATAGATCCATGTCCTAATATTTAGGACCTTGCGCTTGTTCTCTAAGCGTTCTCCTCTTAGTAAGTTCTGTCTTTAAATCTTGTCGCTGCTGTAATACCCCCATTTATCTAGGAGCCTTAGTTAGACCTTCCTAGATAAATATGGAGTTACCATGTCGGTTTCTCGAGATAGCGCATATCAAAACATAATCGTAAGAGTAATTTAAAATACTTTATTACATAATGAATAATTAGTCATACAAACTACAATTAAATAACTAAGTAATACAGTGGAAGACTTAAAGTTTATAACTCAAATACAAATCCACACTAGATAGTCACCACTAACTATAAGACTCGTCTCGTAGCGTATCTCATCCCGTAAAAGCATCATCTAAAGCCAAGCTCATCAACTTACTAACCTACAAGATACTTTGAGCCCAATGTGAACAGAAATAACAAACGGATCATAAGAGGCCACCAATTTTAAAAGAGTTGGGTGGACGACACACACACACACAAACCAAACAAGTCAACCAATGGTTGAGTAGGTATTATATTACGCATCAAACTACACCACATCATTAGTATATATGTAACACCCGCAAATGTACCCTATTTGTAATTTAAAAATATTATACGGGTACTTTTCAGCGAAATTTAGATTTAGTATAGAATGTATCCGAGTTCGTTTTCGGACTTTACGCGAGATCCGAGTAAGTTACGTCTTAAGAAGCTTATGGGCTTTTTCCCATATTTTCCCACTTACTCCCTCATATACTCCCTTAAACCCTAAACTCCCTCACATTTAACCTACTCTTCTTCCTCACCAAGTAACCACCCAAAGCTTAAACTCCATATTTGATAAAGCTCCTTATCGACTCTACTCCTTCGTTTCTCGCTCAAATTCACTAAAGTTCGCCTTATTCTTCCCCTCTCATCGTCCTCTATCTTATTTGGTAATAAAATTACCGTCTTTCTCGCTTTTCAATTTATCCGTCTTTCTCAAAGGTTAATTATATTCATATTTTATTATCTAATTGTAGGTGGTGACCTTCAAGACCTCGACAAAGACTACTACTTAGTAGAAGAGGACATAGACGAGGATTGAAGACGCGAAAAGGTAACGGTGAAGGGTTACTCGATATCATTACGTGTTTTAATGTGTTTTCTATGTTAGTAATCGTATTTAGAATAGGATTAGTAATCATAGGAATTGTGTTGTTGATGATGGTTGTTGTTAGTTGATAATTGATATGAGAATTGATGGTTTGTGATGTTAAATGATGATTGTTGTATGTTGAGCCTTAGTGAAAATAGAGATTTTCGTGCACTTTAGACCCTAGCCGGCCGACCGGCTGGGGAGTGGCTGATGTTGAATTGTTGTTTCCGTAGAATTTTAATATACATTACGTCTCAGCCGGCCGACCGGCAGCCGGTCAGCCGACCAGCTGAGACACATGCCAATATGTCTTCACTTTCTCATATGACTTTGGTCCCAGCCGGGTAGCCGGCAGCCGGTCCCTTTGACTGGCTGGAACACGCTGCTTTTTTATTTGTTTTCATTTGTTACTATGGGTGCCAGCCGGGTAGCCGGCAGCCGGTCCCCTTGACCGGCTGGCACACGCTGACTTTCCATTTGTATTTCTTACTTATGGTTTTCATTTATAATATTTCGATGGTTCGTTTATCGTATAAATTTACGTAATGACTTTAAATATTAATGTTTTGAATATATGATATTCCATTCGCTTGTATCACATGTTTTGTGACGGTTTTTGATATGTCCTACTTTGAGTCGGTTTTACACATGTATTTGGTTTGAGCACTATTTGTCATGTACTTTGTACTCTCATTCCCTTGGCTACCTCCACGTTCGTAAGGCTGGAATGTCGGAACGAGGAGTGTATCCTTACTGCTTAATTGCATGTGTTAGTGGGCATATGACGACATTGTTGGGAGGCGAACGCTTTGCGTTGATCAACCCGGCCGTCAAATGTTGTATACTTGCGAGGTGGTGTCATTGCATGTAGCGTACCGCTTGTTATGATGCTTGTGCTCTTTTCCGCCTCTTTTGTGAAGGTTGACCGAATTTGGGGTACTCGGCGCCTAGGATTGACCGAGTCTTGGATGCGAAATGTTTATCGCATGTCGAATCGGAAAATGTGATTTTGAGAGTCTGGCCAGGTTTAGACTAGGACCGAATATTTATATCGTCGTTCTACCAGGAGAAAATTAGTCTACATATACGAAATGTATTTAATCGTGTATGCGTTCAGGGAAATGTTTATCCCGTGGATGCGATTTTAATCATACTTGCCATGTACACGGTGCTAGTGCTTGTCATTTACCGTGAGAGATGTTGTCAACGTATTGTACGTTTGAATGTATGATTATATGATTGATTTCTTGTAATCGTTGGATGACTTGGCATGGTTTGTTTGTAGAGTCTCAATCTTATCAAACTTATGCCGCTAACGGTGAGATGCAAGCCCTAGTGAGAGTGTATGGTTGCCTAAGAGTGTCATCCCTGTTGGAGTAGGTGTCCTCCACAAAAGTGCGCCACATAATAAATCTTATTATGGAATATAATTGGGATATTTATTGACTATATATATGATTAGTCAGTTGATTAACGTAACTCAATAACGGTTGGCTGACTAGAGTTTGACGTTATTGTCGTTTGACGGCGGTGATCAACTGATCCCTTTCGGTCACACCTAAAGGATGAAATCCAAATAGTAACTAATTAGTTGTATACGATACAGTTAATTAGTACATTACATATATTCGATATGTACGAGAGTTAATTGTTAGAAATTGAGTTAAGAACTCAAATTCGATTAAACTTATTTTCAATTATGCGATAATTGACTAATAAATTTATATCTTATTTTAATACGATTAAATAAGATTTAACTTAGTAATTAATCATTAAATTACTAAATTAGTTGAGGTTTTGAGATAGAGGTAATTAGTTAATTATATTTACAAGGAGTTGTAAAATAAATTAACCAAGCATTGTGGGACCCATTATATATTGATATAATGGTAACATATTACTTAAAATGTTAAGTACATATTATTTATTTAATTGAGTCATATAATTGTTATATGATCAAATTAACACTTAATTATACAAGATAATTAACCATATGATCAATAATTATTTGTAAGACAAATATCAAAAATCAAAATGGACCAAACTAAGGCCATTGTGGCCGGTTGGCTTGTAGTTACAAGGTGATGATTTTTTGTTCATGTTTACACTACTTAGTTACCTTTTGAAAGTGACATAACAAGTAGTAAACAATCATCACTTGTTCTACAACTGTAACAACCCGAAAAGTACCCAATTTTTCTAATAAAAATATTTTACGGATACTTTTCAGCAAAGTTAAGTTTTAAAATAGAAATTTTTGTTTCGAGTCGTATTTTGAAATTCCGAGTTGGTATTTGGAATTTTTGAAAGATTCCATGAGAATCCCGTTTTTAAGTCATCTTTGACTTTTCTTGACTTTTAAGTCGTCTTTGACTTTTCTTGACTTTTTAAGTCGTCATTGACTTTTCCTGACTTTTAAGTCGTCATTTAACTTTTCTTGACTTTTAAGTCATCATTGACTTTTCTTGACTTTTAAGTCGACTTTGACTTTCGTTGACTTCTCCGACTCTCCTCGTAAATTTAAAGACCAAAATTATATTTTTAAAAATAATAAATTTAATTTATTTTTATTAAGATTTATTTTGATTTATGATAATTTAATATAATTATTTTGAATTTATTCGGAATTAAAGAATAGCTTTTACGGTTTAATCTCGAACATCATTTAACTATTCCCGAGTCGACTTAAATCCCGAAACAAACCCGAAACTCGACTTTGGCATGAGTCACACGCCCCATGTCATCTTTTTCCACTCACATTAGATATTTGAATTCTTTCGATTAAACTAATACGAATATCTAAGATATTTGTTACTTTATCGATCCGTTAACTTAAACGCCGCAAATCGCTTCAAAAACAGACCTGATTCCTCACCTATCCACACGGCTCCTTTTCCCTCTAATAGGCCTTGATATTTTCTTTCTTTTCATTACAATAACATAATATCTAGATATTTGGTTTAATTAACTTAATATCTAATTATATTTAATCAATTACCGTAATATAATTATAAAACCCGAGTCAATTCCGTAACAACAATTTCAAAACCCGACTCCATATTCCTTCTATATGTACACGGCACTCCCACTCCACTTTACTCACTAACTACCTTTCCATTTTACAATAAATCAACTTAAGATCTAATTAATCGTTCTTCATCGTTCTTCGTCGTTCTTCGTCATTCTTCATCGTTCTTCGTCGTTCTTGAGCAAAATCATCATAAAACCTTCATTTCTTAATTAAATCCGTCCTAACTTATATTTCTAGAATCTCCTCTTCGCTCTCCATCTTCAAGTACGGTTTAATTTCAATTCCGTCAAAATCGTTTTCAACACTTTAATTATGGAAAATCAAGTTTTAAATTCTAATAATATTTTTCTTGTCATGTCTTATAGGGGAAGATTTTGAAGGCGAGTTTGGTGACTCGTATATATTAGGAGAAGATTAGTTGACGGGTTTCTTATTTTATACTTCTAATTTTGGTGCTAATTGATTTTGCTAGCTAAGGTAACAATTCCGGGTTACTCGACGATTTAATGTTACATAGCCTTTGTTTCTTTTGTTTTTGGTTCATCTTTTGTTTTTGTTCATGTTATTATGATTTATGGATTTTTAGTAGTAACATGATAAGTAGTATGATTTTTGGTGTTGTATGGAATTTTTAATATGTTAGTGTTCTTGACATATTTGGATGATTTATTTATAACCATGATTTTTGTATGGATGATGGTTAAATTAGTTGTTAAAATGGTTGTTTGATAATTAAAATATGTTGGAAATAATTTGGTGTTTGTTGTTGGGGAAAACCGTGTAGGGTGGCTGAATAAGGGCTGGAAAACCGACCCAAACCGGCCGGTTCAGGCCTGGTTCAGGCCGGTCCAGCCAGGTCTGGGTTGGTCCGGGTTTTGGTCTTTGGGTTTGTGTCGATACTTGATTGTTTTGTTGTTGTTTGGACGGGTTTTAAATATGTTAAGCATGCGGGAAATTTTAGGAAACGGTTTTTAGTAAAGTCGATAAAAATAGCCAAAACAGCCCAAATCAGCCGTGGGCCAGTCCAGGCCCATGTTAGGTCCGGCCCAAAATCAGCCCATGAGCCCTCACTTTGGACTTGTGACGGTTTTTGGAGTTTAGTGTTAATTTATCGTGTTTTGTAATTTTAGCAAGTGGGAAATGTTAATAAGTAAAATATTTAGTTAAAAAGGGTTTTCATAAAATTATTATTTCTCACATGTTAGAAATTATGATACGGGATTATAGTTTAATTTGCTATCCTTTAAAGTCCAACGGGTTTTCGTAAGATTTAATAATTCACATGTTAGAAGTTTTAATAAAATAACATGTAATGAATATGATGAATTTATGTTCAAGTCTATGTGGTAAAGACTCTGTTTCTAGCCGGTTTGACCAAACGGGTTTGGTCAAACTAAGATCTAGTCAGCCCCGTTTTGACTGATGACCCTTCGCGGGACTCGGGTCGGGGATTTGTCTTCAAGTAAGGTTGTATTTAATTAATGAATTAGCCTTAGTAGATATGAGGCGATATGTTATTTGATTATGATTTATATGCAATTAGTCACATGTTAGGAAATGGTTTCCGTGACTGTTTAATTATATGGTTGGTGTCGTGTTGACTAATTACCCATAGAGAATTATGAGTATATGGCGTCTTGACCATTCTAATTCTAAATGAGTATCTTGGACCATGACATTGATAGGCCCGTACTATCTTTAACGAGTATATAGTTCATGTTTAATAGCTTTTGTGTCACGGCCTGGGGGGCTTATCTCCAAGTCGGGGCATGGCTGCCTAATCCACTTTGGGGAGGGAGCCAGCTTAAGTACTAGCCATCTCTGCTTAGGGGGTCGCCTAGTAGAGTTTCTCATGTACGGTTATGTCATGGGACGGGGAATGGAATAGCTGTTGTCGCTAGGTCTGATCAGTCTAGGACTAGGATGTTTTCCTACCTTGTGGTATAGCCTCGAGTTACAGAAGTCGACTATTGACTGTCTAAGAACTTATGCCTGTTTGTAGACGTATTGGTCTTTCATGTTTGTATGATTCTATGAATCTTAGAAGGTGAGATGCAAGCCGGCTAAGGTTGATAGAGTTTGGATTACCGATTGTTAACTGATTCACATGATTACGTGTTGATTAGGGTTTGAGTGTATCATGGCCATGTTAACGGTAACCTCTGAGCTAGCATACCAGCTTCCCTACCTCGTGTTATAGTTTATTATCGGATTCACATGATAGCTTTCATATGCTAGGTTATATGTTAGTTAATTGTTTCATAACATGAAAAGCATATCATATATGTTAAGGTTTTGTATTTTCTATATACATTGCTTTTATGTTATTCATGTTTCATTAAACTCGACATTTCGTGGCTGGGAGAACTCGGAGTTACTCCCCACTGACTGTGGCTTCCGTGTTTATATTTAATGCGGTTGGCAGGTTTGTGATGCATACTTTGGGTACATTGACGAGCTAGCGAGCGAAGTATTTACCTTGGACCTATATTCGGTTCTTAGGATTGTATATTATTATACACTCTTTTATTTCCGTATTTATACGGGAGATATGTCTCCCGTCTTGTATATTTCTTTTGTATAATATTATTTCCGTTTTGTAATGAACCTTTTTATTTCAGACACCTTTGTTATGTATTCTTATCTTTTACTTAGTTAAATTATTTTTTTTTCTTTCCGCAAATTTGAGGGTGTCACAAACTTCCCATTCTTGACATTGAAAACTGCACCAGTGGTGTGCAAAAAGGGTCTTCCCAAAATGATTGGGATTCGAGAGTCCTCGGCCATGTCAAGTACTAGAAAGTCAACGGGAATGAAAAACTTACCAACTTTGACAGGCACATCTTCTAAAACACCCATAGGTTGTTTTAGAGAACGGTCCGCCATTTGCAAAGTAATATTAGTGCATTTCAAAGCACCCATGTTAAGTTTTTCAAACATAGAAAAGGGCATGACACTTACACTAGCACCTAGGTCGCAAAGGGCCTTATCAATGGTATATGTGCCTATAGTGCAAGGGATGGAGTAACTACCAGGGTCCTTAAGTTTTGGTGGAGCCTTATTTTGCAAGAGTGCACTACACTCTTCAGTGAAAGCTACGGTCTTCATCTCATTGAAGGATCTCTTCTTTTTGAGGACTTCCTTCATAAACTTGGAATAAGAAGGAACTTGGGAAAGCAATTCAATGAAAGGAACTGTTACCTTTAAGTTCTTGACGACGTCAAGGAACTTACCATACTTTGCCTCCTCCTTGTGCTTGGCTAATCTATGGGGAAATGGGACTTTGATCTCAATAGGAATCTCGGGCTCTTTCCCCTTTGACATGGTCACCTTATCTTAAACATTAACAACCACGGGCTCATTATTACGCTTACCACTTCTCGAGGAAATGGCGTTTATAGTTTCGTGAGGTTGGTAACATTGTGAAGGCAGCTGCCCTTGCTCTTGGTAGGTATTAGAAGAGGCATATTGGGAAATTTTATTTTCCAACAATTTGATGGCGGCATCCTTAGCGTGATCGCTCTCTTGGAATTGAGCTATCATGGTGTCTTGTCTTTGAGCCAATTGCATAAGCATGGCTTCAATTTTACTTACACCATTGTCACTCTGTTAAGATGTAAAGGATTGAATTTGTTCTAGCTTTTGTGTGATAAGGGCTACTTGAGTTTGTAAAAGTGTCAAAGTGGGATCCTCTTGCTTAGGTTTTGATGGTATGGAGCGGGAATTTCTATATTGAGAAACGTGAATTGCCATGGATTCAATGGTAGTTTGAGCATTTTCAACATTGATTTGATCAAATCTTCCATTGTTAGCAGAATCCAGGATACGACGGGACTCTATATAACACCCATTATAGAATGTGATGGCAAGGAGCCATGAATCTAACCCATGATGAGGACACTCTCTTTGCAAGTCCTTGTACCTCTCCCAGGCTTCATATAGGCTCTCATCATCCCCTTGTTGGAAACCAGTGATTTGACTTCTCAACAAAGCGGTCTTCTCTGGGGGAAAGTACTTTTGGTAGAAGGCAAGAGCTAAACTCTCCCAATCGGTTATACCTAATGTAACCTTATCAAGGCTATGAATCCACAACTTTGCCTTACCCCTCAAAGAAAATGAGAAGAGCATCTCTCTAATTTGCGCTTGGGTGACTCCAGTTTGTCTAATAGTGGAGCAATAGTCACAGAAGTTTTGAATGTGAAGGTTGGGATCTTCTGTGGCATTGCCACTAAATTGGCTTCTTTCTATAAGGTTAATGAAGGCAGGTTTGATTTCAAAGTTTTTGGCTGCGATTTGGGGTGTAGCAATACCCCTTGGAAGTGTTTTTGCGGTGGGTTTGGAATGGTCTGAAAGTCGAACCATTTCCTAATGTGAAGATGAAGATGGAATGCTGTTTGGAATTTAATTGGTTTTTTTTTTTTTTTTTTTTTTGTGAATGGAGATGAGAATGGATCTTCTTCTCCTTCAAGAGTAGATATAATATCCGAGTATTTTTCATGAATACGATCTAAACTTAAAGTATCAGAAGCTTTTGAGATTTCGTTGAATAGCTCTTGTATCCTACGCAGAGTTCTTTCTAGGTCGGGGTCTAAAGAGATAGGGGTCCCTAGTCTAGAAGATCTGGGCATAAGATTGAAAAGCTAAGATGAAAAATCAAGAGAGGTCTAAAGGAATTTGGGTTCCTAAAGACTAGATAAAACTAATTGCAATAAAAATCACAAGAAAAAGGAAAACTAAACCGTGCTCCCCGGCAACGGCGCCAAAATTTGATCGGGCTTGTCGCGAGCCCGATACAAAGATAAATTACCCAGACTAGGCTAATAACAAATTAATGTAATTAGGGAAGTAGGGGTCATCCTCAGGGAGATGGTGTTTCCTATAGAATGTGAAATGTCTCGCAATTTGGTCTTATCTAATGAATATCTGGGTTTTGGGATTTTGATATCTAAACTAATATAAAGCATAAATAAAAACAAAATAAAAACAAATGAAAACAATAAAACAAGTGATGAAAAGCATCTAGGGAAGTAGGTCACACATGTAGATTGACATATTGATGAAATTGGATTTAGGATATGCAAATAATTCATTGTGAGTTCGTAAGAATGATGTGTTCATTACAATCATAGATCAGATGGTCTAGCAGGCATTTAGGCGATTTACTAGGTCTTAATCTACCATGTCATGCTTTGTCTATTCAATTCACGTATCTCTACTTGGAAAAGAATTCCATTTTAGTCGATGATTTCCGGCCAGAAGTCGTTAACTATCGTTACGATCCAAACATGCATAGACAAAACGTTTTAAAGGCACAATTTCTTTTATCCAATTAACATCTTTTAATCAATCTAACATGGCTACCCTACACCCTAGAAAGGTGACTACTCACTCATGATAATGTCTAAATCTAAAATGATATTAACAATGAAAACTAGGATAGACATGTTTATTTGATTTTGACTCTTTATATGGCGATAATAACGACGCTAATTGATAATCTAAGAAATGAAATTACAATTATAACGATACTAAATGAATCTAAGATAATATGTAAAGAGAATAAGAATCAAATGGAAAACGATAAAGACATTAAACAAGGGATACAACAGAAATACCTATATGACGATCAATGACGATAATGATAACAATAATAGAAAATCCTTGCACATAATAAACGATCCACCAATTACAACGCTTGAACCACACAAAGGAGATTACAAGGATGAAATTCTTATTAATCTAAGCTAATGTTTTGATATGAAAGGGACAGAAATAAACTAAGAACTAAAGACTAAAGAGGAAGAAAATGAGAGAAGAGAGACTAGTTCTCCCTTCCTCCTAATCTAAAGAGGAAATGTAAGAAGAGAAGAGAAGTATGAGAAGAAGATTGTTGTATGGATGCTATGATATGAGGGGCTAGAGCATCTATTTATAGTATTAGGGTTTCGTGGAGAAGAGGTCGGGCATTAAACACATAGGACAAAAGTAGGAAGAAGAAGCCGCCATGCTCGGATCAGCACACTTACCCGATCGGGTACACACTTACCCGATCGGGTATGTGGTCTTCTGGAAGCTCTTGACTAACGTTTTATCTTCCTTTGCTTTGACTTGACTTCCAACATCCCCCTTGACCTCTTGAGTCGGGTTTGTTGATAGGGTTTGATGTAAAGCGATGAATTCTTTCGCCTAATTGATTGATCTTCCGACAACTACGAAACTGTCTTTGCTTCTTCTCTCTTTCGAATGAGTGAACCTTCTTGAAATGCCTTTCACTTGGTCAAGCTTGCTTCTTCAAATCGTCGGGTTCTAGGCAAATGCTCGGGAATATAGAAAAAGGGCGTAGAAACGTCACTTTCCCTACAAAACAGGTTAGAACACAGGAATTCACCTAGAAGACGATATTAGCTCATAAAGTGGCTTAACAAAGCACAAAAGACATACAAAACCGAGCTAAATTAGGGGTTAAAACCATACAAATATTCACTTATCAGATTCCCGGGTCAATCTCGCCACTAGACACCACACACCAAAGTGGCAACGACTACAATCGCCAACAACAGGACCTCAAAAAAAAAATACGGAAGTCGCGACTTTTTAATTTAGACATCTAAATTGGACAACATAATTAAATTATCCTCATTTTTTAAATCAAGGATAAAATTGTTATTTTTCTCATAGATAGACAATTAAAAATAAAATGGCTAGAGACTTTTTAATTAACTAGAGGTGATCAACTACGGGAAGTGGCGTTTCTACTATCTTACCTATGGGGGTTAAAGTTCATTAACAAAATTTTTTAAACGTACTCATAACAAAGTTGTAAGATATTAAAGCTCTCATGAAAAACAATCTCAAGATATTCATGCATAGTTTTCGGTACGTTTGACGAGATATATTGCGTTCTCAATGTGTAAGAGACTTATAATATGTTTAAAATTTGAAGGATTTCACATTATCATTTTTAAAAATACATACAAGAAAAATTAACAAACTATTAACAAGTTACATATAAATTAACAAGCTTATGAGCAATAACAATAGAAGAACTTTATAGATTGTTTTTCATGTCTGAGTCTAGCTTGAGGGGTCTACTCTGGACTCCTTTGTAGATTGTTTTTAGGTCTTGTATTCTCACTCTTATTCTAATATAAGGACCTATGATCTTTCTGAAAAAAAAAAACAATAGAAGAACTTCATATAATGTTTTTCATGTGGCATGTCATATTCCACAAATTCCAATACATAAGAACTTTTATACACAATAAATGACTATAATATGAAGTTCTTAGATGGAAAATATAAAATATTTAATTATTCTTACATTTTTCAAAGCTATATTTATTGGTTCCAAATTTCCATAATAAACAAACTTAGAGCAATAGCAATAATAGTTCTTCTCACTGGGGTGGTCACAAAGACTTTTATTTAAAAAGTTCATCTATTGTATTCAAAAGTTTGTTCTTATTTTTAAGAACCAGGTTTTAAAATAAGACCCAACTTTGTAAGTATATGGAAGTGGACAACCAATAGATATAACTTTGTAAAATGTAAGGAATTAGTTACCATTGATCATTTTTTACCTAAGAACTTAAAATATAAAGTTCATCTATTGTGAACAAAAGTCCTTAAATATTGGGGTTGGTGTATTATGATGACATGGCATGGATATAACTTTATTTAAAGTTCTTTTATTGATATTGCTCTGAGTTCTTATTTTAGAACTCGATTCTTAAAATTAAGAACGAACTTTTGCTGCAATAGATAAATTTTTTAATTTGAGTTTTTAATTAGTGACAACCCCAAGATTAAGAATGAACTTTTTGCTGCAATAGATGAACTTTTTAATTTGAGTTCTTAGAGACAACCCCAAGATTAAGAACCTCTATTGCTATTGCTCTTAAGTACTCCATCCGTCCTAATTAATTGTTGTCCTTGCATTTGGGCACAAAGACAAAGGGAAAAGTGGGGGACCATTTGTCATTTCACTTAGTAGATGATAAGTAGACAATAGTCCCATTGGGTGATCAAATTATTCATAAAAACCTTCATAATATAGAAATGACAACAATTCACTGAGACACCCTAAAAAAGAAACAAGATAACAATTGACCGGTACGGAGGGAGTATTAATTAAGCATTTATTTTTCTGTTGATGCTTTCTAAAAAAACATTTAAAAAACAAAAAGATGTTAAATATAGAAGTCAAACCACCAATCAATAATATTCAAACAACTCTTATTCACTACACCACATTCACATACCATTTTTGTTTGTTCTATGAATTATTTATCCTAAAATGCAGTGGGGGTTCAATAGAAACCCCATGAACCCCCACTCAAACCACCCCCCCTAAATACGGGTCAAGCACTTAAGCCCATGTCGATCTTTGGTACACGAGCATGTGAGTAAGTGGATTTAAGACTGGTAAAGGAAGCGACATTTATTCATTAATGGAAGCATGTTATTTGTACCCGCTTGTTTTGCGGGTCGAACAGAGAAGCTTAAATATTGTCTAAAAGATATCAATTATGAATTACAGTTAAAGTATTTTTAAAATAAGAGAACTACTCCGTATAATTTTATGTATTGTTTTTTCTCAATTACATGAATTAACCGTAAAAATAATTATATGGAATTAAAAAGAACTTTTTTACAGTAAATTGCATGTTAATGCTTCACCAAACAAAATTTACATTTCAGAATTCTGGGTTGGAATTGCAACCATCTCTCTTATAACACAAAAACTTTGGAGAGACGATATCACTAAGTTATTGCAAGACCATTTTTATCGTACCTCTTTATATAAATTTCATACCCTTTTTATTATTGATTGTAAGTTGTAACTCAAAATGACTTTGTTTATTGGTACGTGTTTTCATAATAAATGTGCCTATTTTATTACATATTATAAGGGGTCGTTTTTTTTCGCAAGGGGGAATTGCACTTCCAAGGAAGTAATAATTCACATGATTTGCAATTCACATGAAATGGAGGAAGGTTATTTGGTGTGATATAGGAAGTGAATTCCATAGGAAGTGAATTCCATAGGAATTCCCACTTACCTAGGGGGACCCAGGTACGCAACCTCCTCCATTATAGAGGAATTAGAGTTCCTATGGAACTTCAATTCATGTGATTTTGGATAAACAAACAACCCACTTATTTTGCAAATCACATGAATTGCAATTCCTATGCTATAGAAGGGGTAACCAAACGGCCCCTAACTATTTTCATTCGCACACCATTTTATAGTATATGTACCCCTTTTATTACTTTTTGTAACATTTTTCTATCAGCTTAAAATTGGTCTTTTAATAAGTTTATTGAAAGACCGTCTCTCAAGAGACCTACTGCCCTTATAAACACCTTTGACAACAAGACACATTTAATCTCATTTTTATCCCATTTTCACTTAAATCATACAAACACAGAACTGATCTTTTTTTCCCAACATACAAATTTTTTAAGAACCATAAAAACAGCATAAAAACTGTTAACCATAAAACTTCTTAATTAGATATCCCTACTTATTAACAACCACATACCTGATGTGTCGCTCTGTGGTTGAAAGTCAATTTTTCAAAAACACTTTTTTTTTCATGAATTTATGCTACCCACGTGTTTCTGCAATCAATTTAATTTGGTTTACATAAAATTTACTGAACATGTTTAGAACCACAAAAATATTGACTACTTTATTTATCCAAAATAAGAAAACCTTATATAGCAAAAGAGCAAAAAAAAACATCTTTAAGACGAAAAAATCAAAGTATATACGGAGTTATTAATATGAACATAATAAGATTAGAAAAAATGGAGCAAATATTAATCTGTTCACTAATGAAATAGTTACAATTCAAATAACTTTTGATTTAAAAATAGGAAAAATATATAACGAATTAAAGACGGAAGAAAAATTTCAGAAAATTAATCGTCTTTAGAAAAAATATATAACTAGTAATAAAAGCAAAAACATTTAGCCAAATTTTATTGGCGCCTGGTTTTTAGGAAAATGAAAAGACAAACTTTTTTTTTAGATGTTGGCCTCCACGTTTTTTTGTGGGATTTAATTCCTCTATTTCAAAGTTAATTTTTATCGAACTTGGTTTCCTAAATTTAGGTGAACTAATTTTTTTCTAAACATTTCCAAGCAATACATACATACACCAATCAATACACATATATGTAAATGAAATAATTAAAAATATTTTATCCGTTCGAATGAGTAGATCTAAAATTTTATTAGTAATAAACCTTAAAATGTAATACATCCAAAAAAAAGAAAAATCAACACTTAATAAAGAGAGAAATTAAAATAATAAAAGAAAAATCAACACTTAATAAAATTACCCGATGATCTTTGTGCCGAGTTTCGAAAGTTGAAGTTTGAATTCGTGGAACGTGGATTTGATTATGTTGGTGCCATGGTTGCCGAACCAATTTTTCTCCGCGAGTTCCGCGAAAGCCAAGTTGATGATCCTACCTACAAGTCTATTCAAGCCAAGCTTCTTGAAGGAAAAGCTAAAGACTTCCAATTTGATGACAAAGGTGTCCTTCGACTCCATGACCGCCAAGTTGATGATCCTACCTTTCTCCTTATTCTATCCACCCCAGAGGTGATAAAATGTATAAAGACTTGAAGCTACAATTTTGGTGGCCGAATTTGAAAGGCGATGTTGTGTCCTATGTTGGAAGATGTCTTACTTTCCAACAAGTGAAAATAGAACACAAGAGGCCCGGTGGATTGCTACAACCTTTAGATATTCCACTATGGAAGTGGGAATCTATTTCTATGGATTTTGTTATGGCTTTGCCAAGGACCGTTGGAAGTAAAGATGTCGTTTGGGTTATTGTTGATCGTTTGACCAAGTGTGCTAGATTCATTCCGATCAAAGAGACTTGGAGTTTAGATCGACTAGCGAAAGCCTATGTTGATGATGTTGTTAGATACCATGGGGTTCCCAAGGAGATCATATCCGACCGAGACCCGAGGTTTTGTTCGAGATTTAGGAAGGCCTTACAAGAAACCATGGGCAGTAAATTGTTGATGAGTACCGCATTCCATGCCGCTACGGATGGTCAGACCGAGAGGACTATTTAGACTTTAGAAGACTTACTTAGGGCTTGTGCACTCGACTTCCAATCTAGTTGGGAAAAGAGTCTACCGTTGGTGGAGTTTTCTTACAACAATAGTTATCATGCCTCGATCAAGATGGCTCCTTATGAAGCTCTCTCTCGAAGAAAATGCCGAATTCCTATTTGTTGGAATCAATTGAGTGATGTTCGTGCCTTAGGTCCCGATGTTCTTGTTGAAACCATTGATCATGTGAAGGTCATTCGTGATAGAATGAAAGCCGCTCAAGACCGACAAAAATCTTATGCCGATGTCCGAAGAAGACCGTTAGAATTTGAAATTGGAGATAAAGTGTTCTTAAAAGTATCTCCGTTGAAAGGTGTTAAAAGGTTTGGTGTAAAGGGTAAATTGAGCCCGAAATACATTGGACCCTTTGATATTGTGAAAAGGATTGGTGCCGTAGCTTACAAGTTGGACTTGCCCCCGAATTTGAATAAGGTTCATGATGTCTTCCATGTTTCTCAATTGAGGAAGTACATTAGTGATCCAAGCCATGTCTTTCAAGCGGAAATGCCCGAGCTTGAACCGAATTGGTCCTTTGAAGAGAAGCCAATCCGCATTCTAGATCGCAAGGATAAGAAGTTGAGAAGTAAAGTGGTGCCCTTAGTGAAAATTTTGTGGAGATGTGCTAATGTCGAAGAAGAGACGTGGGAAACAGAAGCTTCTATGCGTATTAAATATCCAAGCCTATTCGATTACGGTATCTTTCTTTCGCTCAAGTTTCGAGGGCGAAACTTTTTAAAAGGTGGGGTGATTGTAACACCCGCAAATGTACCCTATTTTTATATTAAAAATATTATACGGATACTTTTCAGCAAAATTTAGTTTTACTCTAGAATTTAATTTCCCGTGTCTAATTTAGAAAATCCGAGTTCGTTTTTGGACTTTACTCGAAATTCCGAGTGAGTTACGCCTTAAGGCGCTTATGGGCTTTTTCCATGTTTTTCCACGTACTCCCTTATACTCTTTTAAACCCTAAACTCCCTCATTCAACTTGTTCCTTCTTCCTCACCAAGTAACCACCAAAAACCTAAGCTCCATATTTGATCAAGCTTAATATCGACTACTACTTAGTAGAGTAGGACCTAGACGAGGATTGAAGACGCGAAAAGGTAACGGTGAATGGTTACTCGATATCTTTACGTGTTTTAACGTGTTTTTAATGTTAGTAAACGTATTTAAGATAGGATGATTTGTCCTAGGATTTGTGTTGTTGATAATGGTTGTTGTTAGTTGATAATTGTTAATGAGTATTGGTGATTGATGATGATAATTGATGTTGGTTGATGTTCATTGGTGTTAAGCAATGATTTTCGTGCATATTCTGTCCCAGCCGGCCGACCGGCTGGGAGTTGGCTGTTGATTTATTATTGTTACGTAATAATTTGGTATGAAGTATGTCTCAGCCGGCCGACCGGCAGGCGGTCAGCCGACCGGCTGAGATACATCCTATATTCCCTTCTTTTTCTCAAGTGACTTATGGTCCCAGCCGGGTAGCCGGTAGCCGGTCCCTTTGACCGGCTGGGACACGCTGTATATTCATTGGTTTTGAAGTGTGACTATGGTGCCAGCCGGGTAGCCGGCAGCCGATCCACCCGACGGGCTGGCACACGCTGCCAATTCCCTTGCTATTCCTTCTTATGTTTTCATTTAGAATAATTCGCATGGTTCGTTTATCGTATAAATTTACGTAATGACTATAAATATTCATGTTTAAAATATATGATATTCCCTTCGCTTGTATCGCATGTTTTGTGATGGTTTTTGATATATCCCACTTTGAGTCGGTTTTACATATGTTATGGTTTGAGCACTAATTGTTGTGCTATGAACTCTCATTCCCCCGGCTACCTCCTCGCTCGTAAGGCTGGAACGTCGGAACGAGGAGTGTATCCTTACTGCTTAATTGCATGTATAAGTGGGCATATGACGACGTTGTTGGGAGGCGAACGCTTTGCGTTGATCGACCCGGCCGTCAAATGTTATTTACTTGCGAGGTGGTGTCATTGAATGTAGCGTACCGCTTGTTATGATGCTTGTGCTCTTTTCCGCCTCTTTCGTGAAGGTTGACCGAATTTGGGGTACTCGGCTTCTATGTATGATCGAGTATTGGATGCGAAATGTTTATCGCATGTCGAATCGGAAAATGTAATTCCAAGAGTCTGGCCAGGTTTAGACTAAGACCGTATTATTATCGTCGTTCTACCAGGAGGAAATTAGTCTACATATACGAAATGTTAATCGTGTATTCGTTCAGGGAAATGTTTATCCCGTGGATTTGATTTTAATCATACTTGCCATGTACACGGTGCTAGTGCGTGTCATTTACCGTGAGAGATGTTGTCAACGTATTCGTACGTTTGGATGGATGATTATATGATTGATTATTTGTGATCGTTGGATGACTTGGCATGGTTTGTTTATCTCAATCTTACCAAGCTTATGGCGCTAACGGTGAGATGCAAGCCCTAGTGAGTGTATGGTTGCCTAAGAGTGTCTTCCCCGAGTCTATCTATAATATAATGGTTACGGTTTTGTACTTCATGCACCTATATCTTTATATATATTGAATTGCCTATTTATCCTTCTCGTATTTTTCATGTATATTTATATTTGCATGCTTCTACTTATGTATTTCCGTTTAAGTATGTTATTTGTGATATGGCAGGGATAACCCGGAATTACTCCCCACTGACTATGGCGTTCATGTTTTTCATGGATGAACAGGTTACTTGCTTGGATGGATTGTGCTTGTTGTATTTTGGGTTCGGGTGTGAGCTAGCGGGCTTTGGCCTTGACGATTCACCCCTAGACGTTTCTTAGCTAGTTGCTAAACAACTTTGATATTTGATAACATTTTGAGAGACTTCGTCTCTTTGTAGTATATTCTATTTTAGTTTGTAATTATTTGACATTCCTCGTATTCTTATCTTGGCATGTAAAAAGTTTTAAAAACACCGTATTTTCCGCTATATAAATCGCATGCTTGTTATGTTTTATTTCCGCATTCGCGAGGGTTGTCACATGGATGTTTATATGTTGATTATTTGTGACCATTGGATAACTTGGTGTGGTTTATTTGTCGAGTATCTATCTTATCAAGTATATGCCACTAACGGTGAGATGTAAGCCCTAGTGAGTATATAGTTGCCTAAGGGTGTCTTCCCCGAGTTTGTCTATAATCTGATGCTTACAGTTTTGTACCTCATACGCTTATATCTTTATATATTGAAATACTTATTTATACTTCACGTAATTCACATATATATATATATATGTATGCTTCTACTTGTTTATTACCGTTTAAGAATGTTATTTGTGATATGGCTGGGAGAACCCGGAGTTAGTCTCCACTGACTGTGGCGTTCATGTTTTCATGAATGAACAGGTTGCTTGGATGGATTTTGCTTGTTTTTGGGTTCGGGTGTGAGCTAGCGAGCGTTGGCCTCGACGATTCACCCTTAGACGTTATTAGCTAGTTTGCTAAACAACCCTTTATGATTGATCACGTTTTGAGAGACTACGTCTCCTTGTAGTATTGTTATACCTTAGTTTGTATTTATTTTACATACCTCGTACTCTTCTTTTGGCATGTAAAAAGTTTCAAAAATATCGTATTTTCCGCTATATAAATCTCATGCTTGCTATATTTTATTTCCGCTATCGCGAGGGTTGTCACATTCTCCCACTCTATCCTTAAGTAAATACGCTTATTTACATGAAGGATAGCACCATGAGCCACAAACAGTTTTGTTTCTTTAGGTGTAAATGAGAAAATGCTTGTAAGGATAGCTTCATGAGCTCTATTCCTTAGCCACAATTAGATTTGTTCTCTAGGTATAAGTGGGGTATAATGCTCGTATTAACTCTTATTAACTTTGAGCTATTTATAGTAGACTTTATTTGTTTAGACTTTAGTATTCTGGCTTCTCTATAGATTCACTGTATTTAAGCAAAATACTTGGACTCTTATCCATGTCTTGAACAAATTTAGGATTCTTAATCCTTCCTTAACTAGTATGGAGTCTAATTGGCAAATCATCTTGGGGCTTTATATGAATTGTAAATCTCCACGTGTGAGTTCGTCAACTCACTTTGACTTATGCAATTGACCTTTCTTATTCCAAATAAGTTGTGACATTTAGTCATAATTCCAAAGTGAGAATCTCGTTCTTAACTTTGGTTATTCATAATGATCAAATCATTATATTCCTTTTAAGATCAATTTAGTCGTTTTAATTTATGTTTCATGATACTAACATTGCACGATGAAAAATGGTTTAAGAACATTAAAACAAATTCCATAGATATAGTGACTTGGGTTGAAAACCAAGTCACCATTCAATTACAACCATTGTTCAAAGGAATTCAAAATACTTTCCATGTCAAAACATGGAAATGAAATAGTTCAACAAACCAATAAGCAAAATGCAATAACAAAATAGAAGACAAATAGCAAAATATCGCCAAGCCTATCATAGGTCTCCTCTACGTGGTGGCTACCCTAGCTTCCTCGTAGATCCTCCTAGGCTTGCTTTGCCTTGTCTCTCTTCTCATGCCCTAAATGTGATCAAAAAGGGTAGTGAGAATCACAACTGGTATCAAAATACCAAAGTTGAGATAAGTATCAATAACATAAACTTTGGGAAGAACCATTACCAACTGGAAGAACCCGTCCAGCTTTGATGTCTCCCATGTACTTGGAGCAATTACGCTTTCAATGGCCCGTGCCATTACAATAATGACACTTTTTTTGGACACGGCTCCCTTCTTGCCTTTGGAAGAGCTATTCATAATAGCTTTCTCTATGCCTTGATAGGAGTGAATGGGCTTGCTTCCCTTGTTCCCTTTACCTCAACTTTCCTTGAACTTCGCCTTACTCATGACGTTGATGTTCAAAACATCCTTACTAGAGCTAGCTTGAAAGCCCATGTCACGTTCGCCTTGCACAAGCATCTTGTGCAATTCATGAACCGAGACAGTGGCATTTTTCATGTTGAAGTTCACCCTAAAGTTGACAAGCTCGGGAATCTCTATTCCTTGCTCTTTAAGCACCTCTACGTACTCAATCATTTTTAGCACGTGAGGGCTAACATAATGACCCTCCTTCATATTGAGGTCGAAGAATTGGGAGGCGGCTTTATATTGCAAAATTCTTGGAGCTCGTTAAAACATGGTCACGATCTTAGAATAGATTTCATATGTGGTTGCCATCTTAATGGCATTACGTTGAAGCTCGCTATCCATCGAACAGATCACGATATTCTTGATCGCCGCCGACTCCTTGTGGTAGGCCTCATAGGCCTCCCTAGTGGCGTTTGATGACCTCGCATTTGGAGTGTTAAGGGCCGCCTCGGTTAGGTAACTAAGCTTACTGTCACCTTCGGTGGCTAAGCGTAGTTGCCCATTCCAATCCGTGAAGTTTGAACCATTCTTATCAAGTTTACAACGATCCATGAAGGATCTTCGCCATGATACGGTGGTGAGTGGTGGAGGTCGAACCTCGTTATTGTTGTTTTCCGACATTGCGAATTAAAAAATGAGTTGGACTACAAAATAGAAAAAATTAAAGAAACATCAACATTTATCGTTTTAAAAATACTTGTAAACATTTTAAACAAGTTTGACATTTATATAATGACCTCTACCCAACTACATAAATGATTCCAAGACCCAAATCCTATATTAACTCGGTTTTATGTGAGTCACGGACTCCACGGCCTTTATCAATATTATTTGGTGGGTTAACTCTTTAACCGATTCTACAATTAGAATTCTTGGTCGATGAAATACTTTATTCTCATCTTTAGCCCGGAACACATGGGCCACGGACCCTAATATTTCCGTTGAGTTCAACTAAATTTCGATACAATAACAATTTATTGCCCCACTTACCCAACGTAATAAGTTTAGCACCTCGGTGAGCCGAACCTACTTCCTTACGAAATTGGGATTCATGGGTTCTACTATTTGTTAAGGCTAAATCTCAATTAATAAAATAGAGGTCAAGTCAATTTATATTATCTATCTCCTTTTAAGTGAACTAAATAGGTGAACTAACGATAATTATAATTGACGCGGTCGATTGACTCGATAAAATACATGTGTTGTTTAAGTGGCGTTTTGGCATGCTTGTAACATATAAATAAAATGCAAGCAATAAAATAAATTCATAGTATCGCCTTCCAAAATAATAGAAAATCAAATTAACTATTACAAACTCGGAAACCAACTCCTTGGTCCCTTGAACTTCATTTGCACGCCTCCCAAGGACACCGTCTTTTTAACACTTTTCCGAATGGCTCCGTCTTTAGGAAACTCCGGGATTACAAATAATATAATAAAATTACAAGGCTTTTCTATTATATATTTGCAAGATAAAATAAAATAATACGATAAAAGTGATACGGGATCACATTAAATTTCAACCGAATCAATATTCCCATACATTTCGGGTAATATCGATTATAAACTAAGGTCATACTAAGACAAATTACATAATTCAAAAATTACATTAATCAAAATGACATTCATTCATTCAAAATGCAGCATAATTATATGTAAACTCATGCAACATAAATGTGCCAAATCGCCCTAATAACCTTATATCGTATATAAACCCGGTTTTATGGAAATGCGTGATAATAACCAATTAAAATCACAAATTAATACTTAAATCAAATTTAAGTCCGAGTTAATTACCCTAACTGTTTTAGGACTCAAAAAATAGTCTCCACTAATTATTTGACGATAATTCAACTCGGTTTTGCATTATTGCTCGATTTTGACCCTTATTAACATAACTTTTATGTAATAATTCCAAATTAAATTACAATAATTTATAAATTTGAAAGTTAAAATTTTTAATATTCTGGAACATTTCCAGGAACATCTACATGTCAAAATTTTAGGTCAAAAATTTTCGAATCATTTTAGAGGAAAATATAGTTGCTATTAATCGATTTTATCAAATAAAATACTAAAATCTCACGAAAATTAATCTAATTAATTTTCAACTCGTACATCTGATATTTAAAATATTTATGCAACATTAAATAATTTTCTCATGCCAAAAAATTCATTTTAGCTATTTATGCCAAAATAATCACTATTTATGCCTTTTTAACTATTAAAAATCATAAATCATGCAAAATACTTCATATTTATCTCAAATTTACATAGAAGGTAAAATATGCATGTGATGTCATACTAAAATTTCATGGCCAGATTCGAACTTTAACTATTTTTAGTCAATAAAAGTTCATTTTACTCATTAAAATGGATTTATTTAACTAAAAGTCATCAAATAAAGCAATAATCTTCCATAAATCATCAAAATGACCTAAAAATATTTTAGGACTAGAAGGTATTTCATGCTTAAAATTTCGTGACTTTATCATATAAATCACTAATTTTCTAGTTTTATTTTGTTACTTTAACTCGTAAAAACTTTGTAAAACCGATTGCATGCAACATCCTATGCTCTGATACCAATTACTAGGTTCATATACCTACACTTAAGACATTTCTTAAGTAAAATTAATTAACATTTTAATTAGCTACAAGATTTAGTTCCATGCTAACTATTTAAATCGAAATAGAGAAAGAAAATGTTCCTCCCATTGATTATTATTCGAGTATTGGACACAAGTACAAGACACCTTCTTGCACTTGTTCTTGAGCTAGATGATGTAGAATGAATTTTCAAAAGCTCCAAGACTAGGAACCCTCCTATAAGTTGCACCTAGACTTACCCTTAAATCACTCAATTATTGATTTACTAGTACAATAGTTAAGCACCCTTAAAAACAAGTATGATACTCGAAATTTCTACCTTAGAAATGTCGAGTTCAATCCACAAAATACAAGTTCTATGAAACTTCAAAATTTTCTAAGTATTTAGAGATTTCTAGTGAGATGTTGTATGATTAATATGAGATGTGATTTTTTGTAAGTTCATAAGAGGAAAACATCCTCTTATTTGAACACAAAATGACCGGCCAAGCATAGGGACAAATGAGCATGCTCATCACTTTTTGTCTAAACAATGCAATAGGGTGGGTATAGGTTTTAGGCTACTAATCATGATGCTTAATCTTGATTAGAACAAAATTAAAACCTAATCCTACCCTACAATGGCACAACCGGTTTTATTGTGTAATATGGTCTCAATTTTACATTTTGTGATTTTGTCATTTGTCACACATATGACATGTGACATGTGACATGTTATCTTATAATATAATTATGTATTTAACTAATTTAAATACAATTTCATGTCAAATAAATTAAACTTAACATTTTAAGTAATAATTTATAATCACATATAAATGAAATGGGTCATCTCATACTTGGTTGACATGATCTACCTCTAATTGTAATTATGATCAACCAATCATGCTTATCTCAAATGTTTCACAAACATTAAGCATTCTAATATAACAATTATATTTATTGAATCTTATTTAATCATATTACAATAAGATATATTTCTCACTTGTAAACTTGTTCTGTTTAAGGGATTAATCTGTATCGTTATACAATTAATTAATATTCTTGATTAGGGAATCGTCCTTTCGGTGTGACCTCAAGGGATCAACTGATCACCACCGTCACACGACAGTAATGTCAAACTATAGTAAGCCAATCATTAACGATTAATGTGGATCAGTTGACTATAATGTTAACCATCCCTTTGTATTCTTGTTAATGACGTTTAAGTAAGTGATCGCACTATTGTTGAGGACACTCACTCCAACATATTATGGGTTGAGTTAGGAGTCTTTTTTTTTGGTCAAGAAATGATTAGGGCGGGTTTTCAGGATGAATAAGAATGGGCCATCAATGACATTTTTTGTAATTTACTTGTAGTGATAGGGGTAAAAGGGGCATTATTATTTCCTTTTTTGAAAATGTGAAGTGTGGAATTGAATAGATGAAAAGGGTATATGTGTAGTTTTGAGTTGAATGGAGGAAGTATATTTCAATAAATATCAAAGATTCTTGTAGCGCTCATGAATATTCTCAAAAAATAAAATGTTATTTTTGATATCGTAGACATCTCAGCCGATACCTCTCGCAAGACACACAATGATGGTCGATTTTAAAAGTATCTCGACTTATATTTTAAATATCCGGTCATAATGTGGGTGGAATTACGGTCGTTTGGGCAATAATTAGGGTCAATTCGGAGAACGGGTCCAAAACCGTCCCCAATTTCGGAAATTGTCTTATCCTAATATTCCAGAAGTCGCCAAAAGATATTTCCGTCTTAGAGTTTGAGTTGAAAACCTAAACTATATATAAAAAGATATAAATCAATCGCTTCCTTAAGTCATGTAACCAAGGCGAAGTAAAACGGCATTTGTTACACTTCTTTGAAAAGACAAGTGCTCGATTCCTCCTCTTTTTCTACATTAAATAAAGACCTCGAGCCTCCTTACAAAGAAAGACTGAAGTTGATTTTCCTCCACTTTTTTCTCCCTCCATGCATTGTAGACCTTGTGCTTGACACTATGTGCTTGATCAATCATTTACGTAAACCACATTTATCGTGGTCCTCATCGTACATTTAACCTCACCAACTTGACCAACTAAACCAATTTTAAAACAAAGTTTTACTCAATCCTTTTTAAGGTACTCTTTTTTAGTTTACTGATAAGGCTAAAGCCGTATCACTTTAATCAAAGTAATCCTAATTCACTACTAACCAATAATCAGTGGTAAGTAAGGTATCGAATCCACATGGAGGCGGTAATAATCTAATTTTCTAATAACCAAATCCGTTGTAAAGATAATAAATATGGGATTTATATTGATTTTCTATACCTAATTACAATAATAAAAGACGAGTTCAATAAGATTAAAAAGTCTAGGGTCCTAGTTCACTAGGTATGTTCTATGAGGATATAATTTATCAATTAAAAGGTCAATAAATTTGTTCAAGGTCATAAGATCGGTCGACTCTATTATGCCCTTTAGATCTAAACTTTACATGCGGTCGATATCATTAAACTAGACTATTCAATTGTCGCGGCCTTTATTAGTCTTAACCCGTTCAGTGATAATCCTAATTTGCAAGACTATTTAATTATCTCTGATCAGTAAATTAATTAACTAGAACTAAGACAACAATCAAACAACAACTATTGCATGATGATTCATGTTTATATACATGTTTTTGTCTCGCCTAAGTCCCTATAGTGACGGTTTTTAGTGCCTAAATGAACGGTTTTTAGTGCCTTAGAAATCGGTCCCGTACCCGGCTTCAGCTCCAAGCTAAAATCCACATCTCTCTTGGAGGTAATCCCGGTATTTCATCCGGAAAAACATCATCAAACTCACTCACCACTTTGATCTAGTCTTCTGTCGACTCCTCAACTCAGGTATCCCTCACATGACACAAGATCATAGGATAACCCTTCCTCATGTACGTCTTCAAAGTAATAGCTTCTATCAACTGCACCTTAGGCTTCACGACGAACACGAACCCTTGGTACGACACTCTAACTCCTTTCGGACCTCTCAACGACACCTTCTTTTGATGACAATCTATATTAGCTTTGTATCTACCCAACCAATCCATCCCGACAATTACCTCAAATCCGTGTAGCGGAAACTCAAACAAGTCAACAGGGAAGTCAACCTTCCCCACAATCATGAATACCCCTCTATACAGCCTAGTACAGAATACAAATTCTCTAGAAGGTATAAATATCTCATCATTTACAGACTCACTACCTCCCAATCCCAACGATACAGCATTACTTTTGGAAATGAAAGAATGGGTTGCCCCTGAATCAATTAACACAAACGAAGGAACATTATTAACAAGAAAAGTACCAGTAGCCACCTAAGCATCCGCCTATGCTGCCTACTTCCCCATAGCGAACAGCTTACCACTGTTCTTCTGGCCACCACCCTGAACTGTACTCGATGATTATATAGTCTTCGAAGTCGAACTCTGGTTCTCCCATTATTGTTGTTGTTGTTGTTGTTGTTCTGCCTCTGATAACCACCAAATCGATTTTAGCCACCGCCGGTCTCACTCTGACCTCCCTGCCGGTTCCAAGAACCTACAGGCTGATTACTAGCCATGCTCTGTGAGTAGCTCCGCTGATATGAGGGTTGATAACCCCCACCTCCCTCTGATGATAGACACTCGAATCTCTTGTGGCCCACACCACCACAACCATAACATTTCGGCCCAGAAGACTCACTGACAGCTCTACCACCATTTTCTTTTGATTGCTGTCCTCCACGGTAGCCACCACCACTAGAATAGGATCTGGTCTGCGAATAGTTGTCCTTCTTGTAGGTGGAGTTGCCTTCACCCTCACTTGTTTCCTTTCTCTTTCCACCTTCTATTGCCTCTCTAGCCTCTTTGGTCATAACTGCTAATCTCTCAACTTGACCCGCATTCTCGTAAGCCTCTTTAAGATCAATAGCCACCGGCACTGGTAGCTTATTCATGACTCTATACACCAATCCCTTCAAGAACTACTCAGCTACAGACTTTTGACTCCACTGCATCTCATCGGCATAACTTGCCAGCTCCGTGAACTTGTTGTACTAATCAGTCACGGTCATCTCCTCAGTCATTCAAAAGATCTCAAATTCGGACCTTAGCTTCCCTCTCACATGCTCGGGAACGACTCTCTACAAGGAATCCCAGCTTCTCCTTCATTGACATAGTACTCCTTTATAGCTCCCCTCTCCCTAAACCACCACTTTCCCGCATGACTTCTCAGGTAGAATGCGGCTTGTTCCACGCATAGATTTGCTGGACAGTCGACGACCTCAAAGATACTCTCCATCTCGCGGTGCCAGTCATCTAGTAGATACGGCGTACCGGTTCTCTCGAACGTAGTGGGTCGTTGACGAGCGATGGCAGCGCTAATGCTAGTAGCATTAACTACCACCTCCTAGTTACCACCCACATTCTTAAGGGCTTCAGTGAGCGCCTTATTCTATTCGAGGAGTCTGGCAACCACTTCAGTATTGTACTCTGCAGTTGCATCTAACGCACTGGCTCTTGTAGCAGGCATGCTATCTTCAATAAGAATGGCAACGTAAGCACAAGCCTACGGCCCGAAAACGGACGACGGTCCGGACATAAAAACACTCGGTCGAGTGCAACAAGCCACTCGACTGAGTCGACCTCACTCGCTCAAGTACTACAGGTACTCGGTCGAGTACACCAAATACAGGATTCCAGGTAAACATCCAGGATTCCTTAATCGATAGAGTCCAAAAGGCACTCGGTCGAGTCACACGTACTCGGTTGAGTGTCAACATACACTCGGTCGAGTGACACATACTCGATCGAGTGTCAACATACACTCGGTCGAGTGATCTAGATAAGTATTCGTCCACAATATAAAGGGAATTACACTTGGTCGAGTCATAATGGTACTCGGTCGAGTCTCTCATACTCGGCCGAGTGTCACTATGCGCTCAGTCGAGTCAAAATTCTCAAAACTTAAGTTCCACATCTACTCCCTTCACTTGATCAAGTGTCAAAGCACTCGGTCGAGTAGCCTCTACTCGGTCGAGTCAGGCAATAGTTCAACCCATACAGCAATTACTCATGCATACTTATATACATGTCAATTCATACCAAATTCTCATGTTCGCATATATGATTGAGTTCACATTAACCACATTCATACTCACATATAGTACAGGCGTTCATGAAACATATTCATATACCCATGCTCATTAATAATAATATATTAGCATGCCACAAGTTATCACTTTCATATACAATTCATTTCATGTAAGCTCATCTTATACCATTTTCTTTCTGCGCAATATATAAGCATCTCATAACTCATGAAATTCCACATCTCATTGCATCATTCAGACCATTCTCATGTGATAATACACACCACAATCATTACCCCACTCCATTCCACATCCACCTCCATATCACATATTCTCAACATGAATATACAACAACATCAATTATACATAACGCCCCGATACTTCTCTTGGTGACCAAGTAAGAGCTATAGGGGCAAGAATGCGATTCTAGGACGTCTCCTGAATCCTTGCGGTAGCTCCCTATGACTCATACTCGGGTTCATTTTATTAGACACTCCTAGTTCATTAGGTTCACTGGTTTTAAGTTCCAAAATCGATCGTTCTGATACCACTTTGTAACACCCCCATATACCAAGGTGCCTTACAAGACCCCCTTAGCACGTGAGAGTGCTACCATCTTGGTTACCCGAGGTAGTAACATCACAACAAGCAATACAGAAACGACATGTATTAATAAGTTTATATGTCAATACACAATCCCAAACAGATGGCATACCATCTGACCAATAATTAAACTCCATACTGAAATCGTGATAACAATAACTAGCAATATTCAATATAATGAAAATATTACTAAAGTGCACGACTCCAAACTGACACATGGAAGCTAGACATAACCAGATGATACCATCCTCGATCCCAACGCAAGCTAACGATTACCTGCAATCACCTGCTCACCATTCCCCAATGAATCACAGCAGTTCTGTAAAACAATAACGGGGTCAGTATTCGCATATACCGACTAACGTACAAGATAAGTACAAGGTAAAAGAAGCCGGAGGGCCACCACAGCGGTTACCTCAGTAGACTCAGGTTACCAGCCTGCTCTACACAACCACCTATTGACCCTGGACCGCGGCCACAGGTGTCGAACTTCTATCTCGACATAGCAAGATAAACCCGGATCATTAATGTGCACATCCCCCATGTAGTAGGATAACTACGGGGGCGAACTCGAGGTGTGATCCCTCTCCCAACGGAATCACCAAAACCATAGGAACCATCACCAATGATTCCAACTCCATCATTGTCACAACAGTGACCATCATCAATAATTCCAACTCCATCATCATCAATATCACAATCCAATCATCACATATAATAAATCTACAATCTAATGCCATCAATTAGCAATGCAAATACTGAGTAGGGAAACTCTACCATATCGCAAATTCCGATTAGCAAGCAAAACAATCAAAATTATTCTTCTACGAAGTCCCATCCTATACAAATCATAATGATACCATCAACATCATAATTCCCTCTAGCCAACTCAATTAGGGTAACCAATATAACAATAATAAATCACGATACTTACCAAAGTAACTAATTGATGACGAAACAGGATGAATCCGGAACGAGAGGATGAAAGGTTTATCGAGGAGTTTTGAGAGGATTTTAGAGTTAGGGTGTGTAATTAAGAAGCGTAAAATTAATTTATGAAATTAACTTCTCCTATCAACCTTTAATCATCCGTCCGACTAATCCACGACTTTCGTCGTACTCGGTCGAGTACAACATGTACTCGGTCGAGTACAACTTACTCGATCGAGTGCTGATATCACTCGGCCGAGTACACGAGATCAGAACATAGCCAAAGACACCAGCCAACATCCCTCGATCAAGTAACCTCTACTCGGTTGAGCCCCCTATACAGAGAAATACGGAGTATTACATTCACAGTCTTTGGGAAATAAGCAAATGGTTCATGCCATGGTTCAACAAGAGGTAATTTGTGAGAGATGTGGTGCTGCGGGGCATAATGCGGTTGAGTATATTAGTACAGTTGAACAAGTCCTTGTTTTTCAGTCCTTTAAGCAAGGTTGTCTGTACTCCAATTTTTACAACAAGAGTACAAGGGAGCACCCAAACCTTTCTTATCGTAGTCAAAATGTCCTTAATCCTACCCCGCCACTGCCTCAGCAACAAGGTTCATCATATGTGATTCCTTATAATCGCAATTCTCAAGGCAATTATAACCGTGAAAATCAAGGAGGCCAAAACTTTCAACAATCTCCTCCTCGAGCTCCTCCAAATAACGATATGGCGGAATTAAAAGCTATGTTGCAACAAAGCCTCACCATCCAATAAAATAAAGATGCCCAAATCTCTCAATTACTTGCTCATAACAAGATAGTGGATACTCAAATTTCCCAATTGGCAACTCAAAATCCACAAAAGGCAACCAGGAAATCTTCCTCCTCAAGGTCAACCCCACATGAACAAGCTAATGCTATTTGCTTGAGAAGCGGGACTCATTACGAGGGTCCAAAGATGCCAAGCCAAACTAATATAAGCGCGAGTAATAAAAAAGAAGAAACGACACCTGGTATTACAGACACTCGATCGAGTACAGCTATACTCAATCGAGCGTCTAATTTTGAGAGTGAAATATTGACCGTCTTAAGACACTCGATTGAGTACCCCCAAAAACTCGATCAAGTGTCCTCTGCTGATAGTGAAAATTTGACCGTCTTAAAATCACTCGATCGAGTGACTTTAAGACCAGATTCTGAAAACGGCGATTTAGAAAAGGAAAACAAAGATGCCGAGCCAATTAAAAAATTAATACACCTTTTCCTCACCGCCAACATAAATCCAAGTTAGATAAACAATTTGAAAGGTTTATGGAATTGGTCAAGAATTTGCTAGTGAGTATACCCTTTACTAAGTTGATCACTCAAGTGACGGCCTATGCGAACTTCATGAAAGATATACTGACAAGGAAACGGTCTTTTAATGAAGTGGAGACGGTTGCATTTACTGAAGAATGCAGCGCCGTATTATAATCCCGTTCACCACCTGAGCTAAAGGATCTAGGGAGTTTTTCTATTCCTTGTAATATCGGTCGTTTAACAATTAATAAAGCCCTTTGTGATTTAGGGGCTAGTGTTAGTGTAATGCCATTTTCTATATGTCAAAAGCTAAATATGGGTCAACTTAATGTTACAACTATGACCTTACAAATGTTGGACCGTTCATTTAAACACCCTTTAGGGATTTTAGAAGACGTGCCGGTTAGAGTAGGGAAGTTTTTCATTCCAGTTGACTTCGTAGTATTATATATGGCTGAGGACACCCAAATTCCTATCATCTCACTCAAACTAGTAATTAAGCATGGAAAAGACTCAAATTACTCATTCAAGCATTCCAACAAATGCCTTGTGTGCACAAAACAAGTAGACTACCAAAAGACTTAATCTTTATGCCCAATTACCATAATCGACCCATAAACCTACATTAAATCCCCCATCTTACCCTAGCAATACACTACTCACTTATATTAATGCAAGAAAGTATTAAAGATGAAGACTTTGGTATGAAATAAACAAGAGAAGACATATTCAACATGAAAACTAGGTAAATAAACAAGAACAAGTAATTAAAAGACAAGTAAAGAAATAGAGATGAGAAATATACCAAACTTGTAAGAAAGATTGAAACTTGAATTAATAATGGAAGAAAGAGTCTCCTCTTGTCTTCAAATTACAACCCAAATCTTCACTAGCAACTAAGAGAAAGACTAGATCTAACAATAACTAACTAGGAAATTGAGTAATAATCACTAATTAAGAGAGATTAGAGTACTAATTAGGGAAATATTTCTTACTAATTACTAGGGTTCTTGTCTAGGGTTGTGTGTCCAAAATTAATTAGGAGAGGGGTATTTATAGGTTAGTGGGAATAAGGGGTCAAAAAGAAGAAGAAAAAAAATTTGCGGACTGGGGGTCCCAGTCGGCCGGCCGGCCGGCCACCGGTGGCCTGGACCGGCTGGCGCCCCCTGATCTTTCTTCCTCTTCCTTTCTCTTCCTTTCTCCATGCTACGTCCCCAGCCGGTCCAACCGGCTGCCGGTTAGCTAGGTCGGCTGGCGGGCCCTGCCTTTTCTTCTCTTCCTTTGTCTTCCCCTCTTCATGTGGCTGCCCCAGCCAGTCCGGCTGGCTGCCGGTTGGCTAGGCCGCTGGCGCCCCTGCTATTTCCTCTCTTTCGGTCGTTCTTTTGGAGGGGTAGGTGGCCAAGCCGGTGGGCCGTCTGCCGGTGGCACCACTGGCTGGCGTCCCTTCTTCCTTCCTCTTTCTTCTTTTCTTCTTGTGTGTTTGTTTTGTGACGGTTTCTCGGTCCTCATCCCGTCTCGTCCTTGTCTTGGCATATTTCCTATAAATTGAGACGGAATTAAATAATATGAGAGTACACGGGATGAGGGCCAAAATACGATAAAACCGACGCTAAACTAAACTTATTACGCCGAAACATAGGAGAATAAAGAGGGGAAACGGTTTAAAAAATCGTATATCAAACCTCCCCACACTTAAACATTACTCGTCCCCGAGTAAGTAAGTGAGCAAAAACAAGACCCTTATTTAAATAAGCTAAACTAAACTACTAAAATCCGATGAAAGGCAATTAACGAGCCTTCTCCGTCCCTTCAACTCACAACAAAATACAATGAGGTATGTACTCCCTTGCATGGCAAGTGGGGGCTTGCGGAAAATTTGCGATACATCCAAATGATAAGCATGTAGGACCATGACAAGAATGCATCTAACAAAATAATAGTCACACGCCTCATCCATGTGACGATAATATCTATGAGGAAAACCGTTTAAATGAATGCATGATCCTTATAAGCCACTAGTATCATAAAGCATGGAAAAGTGTTCACCTCTTAGCGGTGCAAGTCTAATGAAAAATTTGAGTCCCGTCTACTACTAGCTTGGTCAAGAACGATAAAATGGAAGATGGAAATGAGATCCTCGTGACATTATTAGGCACAATAGCATATGGAATTCACGTCTCTCAACTAAATGAGACACAAGGGTCGTCCCGTCTCACTATGCAACTCAAGGGTAAATGATCCAAGAAAGGTTAAAGGAAAAAGAGATTTGAGTCTTATTGTAACACCCGCAAATGTACCCTATTTTTATATGAAAAATATTATACGGATACTTTTCAGCGAAATTTAGTTTTAGTCTATAATTAAAATTTCCGTGTCTAATTTAGAATTTCCGAGTTCGTTTTCGGACTTTACGTGAGATTCCGAGTAAGTTACGTCTTAAAGCGTTTATGGGCTTTTTCCCCCATGTTTTTCCACTTACTCCCTCATACTCTCCTTTAAACCCTAACTCCCTCATTCACCTTACTCTTCTTCCTCACCAAGTAACCACCCAAAAACCTAAGTTCCATATTTGATCATGCTTAATATCGACGCTACTCCTTCGTTACTCGCTCAAATTCACTAATTTCCGTCTTAATCTTTCCCTCTCCTCGTCCTCTATATTAATTGGTAATAAAATTACCGTCTTTCTCGCTTTTCAATTTATCCGTCTTTCTCAAAGGTTAATTATATTCATCTTTTATTGTTTAATTGTAGGTGGTGACCTCCAAGACCTCGACAAAAACTAATACTTGATTGAAGAAGACCTCGACGAGGATTGAAGACGCGAAAAGGTAACGGTGAAGGGTTACTGGATATCATAACGTGTTTTAATGTGTTTTATATGTTAGTAATCATATTTAGAATAGGATTAGTAATCATAGGAATTATGTTGTTGATGATAGTTGTTGTTAGTTGATAATTGATAATGAGAATTGATGATAGATGATGTTAGTTGATGTAGGTTGTATGATGTTTGGGAGGAAGATGATGAATTTCGTGCATATTACATCCCAGCCAGCCGACAGGCTGGGTAGTGGCTGTATATTATTTGTGTTACGTAAAATTTTTGGTGTTATATAGGTCTCAGTCGGCCGACCGGCAGCCAGTCAGCCGGCCGGCTGAGACACATCCCATATTGCCTTCATTTTTCTCAAGTGACATTGGTCCCAGGCGGGTAGCCGGCAGCTGGTCCCTTTGACCGGCTGGGACACGCTGTATTTTGGTTGGTTTTCAATTGTTACCATTGATGCCAGCCGGGTAGCCGGCAGCCAGTCCCCTTGGCCGGCTGGCACACGCTGCCAACTCTTTTGTAATTCTTACTTATGTTTTCATTTATAATATTTCCGATGGTTCGTTTATCGTATAGATTTACGTAATGACATTAAATATTAATGTTTCGAATATATGATATTCCATTCGCTTGTATCGCATGTTTTGTGACGGTTTTTCATATATCCCACTTTGAGTCGGTTTTCACATGTTATGGTTTGAGCACTATTGTTATGTGCTTTGTACTCTCATTCCCCCGGCTACCTCTTCGTTCGTAAGGCTGGAATGTCGGAACGAGGAGTGTATCCTTACTGCTTAATTGCATATGTTAGTGGGCATATGACGACGTTGTTGGGAGGCGAACGCTTTGCGATGATCGACCCGGCCGTCAAATGTTGTATACGTGCGAGGTGGTGTCATTGCATGTAGCGTACCGCTTATTATGATGCTTGTGCTCATTTCCGCCTCTTTCGTGAAGGTTGACCGAATTCGGGGTACTCGACTTCTACGTTTGACTGAGTCTTGGATGCGAAATGTCATCGCATGTCGAATCGGAAAATGTTTATTCCGAGAGTCTGGCCAGGTTTAGACTAGGACCGTATTATTATCGTCGTCCTACCGGGAGGAAATTAGTCTACATATACGAAATGTTGAATCGTGTATGCGTTCAGGGAAATGTCATCCCGTGGATCCGATTTTAATCATTCTTGCCATGTACACGGTGCTAGTGCGTGTCATTTACCGTGAGAGATATTGTCAACGTATTTGTACGTTTAGATGGCTGATTACATGAATGATTATTTGTGATCGTTGGATGACTTGGCATGGTTTGTTTGTCGAGTCTCAATCTTATCAAACTTATGCCGCTAACGCTGAGATGCAAGCCCTAGTGTGTGTATGGTTGCCTAAGAGTGTCATCCCCGAGTCTATCTATAATATGATTGTTACGGTTTTGACTTCATGTACCTATATCTTTATATTATATATTAAATTGCCTATTTATCCTTCTCGTATTTCACATGTATATTTATATATGCATGCTTCTACTTTCGTATTTCCGTTTAAGTATGTTATTTGTGATATGGCTGGGAGAACCCGGAGTTACTCCCCACTGACTGTGGCGTTCATGTTTTTCATGGATGAATAGGTTGCTTGCTTGGATGGATTTTGCTAGTTGTATTTTGTGTTTCAGGTGTGAGCTAGCGGGCGTTGGCCTGGATGAATCACCTCTAGACGGTGTTTAGCTAGTTGGCTAATAACTTTTATATTTGATAACATTTTGAGAGACTTCGTCTCTTTGTAGTATATTCTACTTTGGTTTGTAATTATTTGACATTCCTCGTATTTTTATCTTAGCATGTAAAAAGTTTTAAAAACACCGTATTTTCCGCTATATAAATCACATGCTTATTATGTTTTATTTCCGCATTCGCGAGGGTTGTCACACTTATTGCTTGAAAATCTTTCATTTCTACATTTATTTTTCTTCTTTTGGTTTTCTTTTTCTTTCTTTTTGAGTTGCATTCTTGATTTGCAATTATTGACATGATAGCACACGGTTTTCGTCAAGAAAACGCGGCCGGAACTAACAATAGGGGTATCCCCACTGTAGTGGCATCGAAAGGGACCCTAGATATGGGTCCACTAGAATCCCTAGAAGTTCCGTTTTGCATTTCCTCGGCGAAAACAAGAAAACATGATATTTGACTCAATATTTTTGGCTTATTTGTGTTGTTTCCTTTTTGTGAGTAGAAGTGGAAGAACAATGAATCAAGTTTGGTGGCATAGTAAGACGGTCACCTAAGAATTCTTTCAACTAACGGAATATTCACATCAATTGAGGTTGTCGAGGTGGAATAAGCGCAAACTCATGACTCGGCTTTAGTAGACGGGTCAAAACTCATTATAAATACACAACCTAGGGCGTCTAAAATTCCACGATTAAGATGAACACTTTATGAATGAAAAAGTAGCTAGAAGGGATTATGCACATTCAACAAGTTTTCCAAATAGACAAATTATAACACCATTTTTCTAAATGCAACTATATGCCATGATGCAATCTAGCATGTATACAACCTAAATGAACATGCTCTAACCGACTATATGACACACAAGCTAATGCTATCTCCTAACAACACACAAGTGGCACACACGCCAATCAACAAAATACACAACATCGTCATCAACACATCCCGTTCTCTTCAAACAACAAGTAAGAAGAAAAAGAGATAAGGGAGAAGAGAATACGAAAGATCTCACCATAACGTCTTCATTTTCCTTATTTTGTGCTTCTTATGATGTGGGGCGCACCTATGGATGGAGATAAGAGGAAACACACAACAATATATACAAAATAAACTATATACAAACTAATTTTTAGGATTTTTTTCAAATTTTTTTATTTTTTTTAAAAAATTTCAAAATTAATTTATATACAATAATCTCCTCCCCACACTTAAACCAGACATTGTCCTCAATGGTCCAAAAGCTAGGAGGGGAAGAGCAAAATAAAAGAACGCAAACTAAATGCAATAACATGTTTTTAAGTTTTTCAATAGCAAGAATATGTAAATGACAATGCAAAAAGTGAAATGAATCTAAACTAAATTCAAACTAACTAAATGGATGCAACTTTGTTTATGGATATGAAAAGAGAGCTAATTTGAATTAACTCGCATTTGGATACTTAGGGGAAAACTTTGGATTGAAGGAAATTTAATTTGGATTTTCAAAGTGGGGTAAGGGACTATGTTCAACTCATGAATGCCTAAGAATGAATAAAATTCATCAAAATGCATATGCTCAAGGGAGTGAAGTGGTCCACTTACTTGTACCCACAAGGGAAACTTTTCAATTTTTGCCTCCGTTTGCATCAACGTTGCTCAAGGCCTGGAGCAACTTATCAAATTCTTGAGGAACCCCATAAACAAGCACAAGTAAATAGCAAGGGGACTCAAAGAATGATACACCGACAAACTCAACCCAAGCTCGATCGACTCTTCACCGTCTTCTTTGTGGTATAAAGCAGGAGATGTTGGCAAGATATAGCTAGACTCACATGGCAACTCTCCACACCCCTTGGCAATTTTGGGTGGCTTATCATGGTATACGGGAGGGGTAAAGAGTGTGAAAACACTTACCCTCTCAAGAGGATCAAGAGGCAAGGGCATAGAAGGCTTCAAAGTGGTAGGTGAATGAGGAAGCAAGACCTCGACTTCACCTTTTTCTTCATCAAGAAGAGACTTTCTTAAGCAATTTTCTCTCATGGCCTCTTCAATCTCATCAACTTGGCTCTCCCAACTAGAAGAGGAGTTAAGGAGCCAAGGATCACTTTCAAAAGAGCCTGGATTAAACGGAATCGGAGAGTTCTAATATGCATCGATTTCATCATCAATAAGACAATTCATTTCGATCTCCCTAGAACTCTCCAAAGCTACAACTCCAAACAAGTCATCACTCTTCTCTTTTCTCACATCACCAACAATGCCTTCAATAACATCCACCGAATAGACACTTTTCACAATTGGCTTGGACAAAGCCTCCATCAAAGAAAAATCAATTTTGCTCTGTAACACCCGGAAATGTACCCTATTTTTCTAGTAGAAATATTTTACGAAATCTTTTCAGCGAATTTAAGTTTTAAATTAGCTTTTTTATGTTTCGAGTCGAATTTAGAATTTCCGAGTTCGTATTTGGAATTTCTGTGAGATTCCATGAAAATCCCGTTTTAAGGCGAGTTTGATTTTTCTTGACTTTTGAGTCGAGTTTGACTTTTCTTGACTTTTGAGTCGAGTTTGACTTTTCTTGAATTTTAAGTCGTCTTTGAATTTTCTTGACTTTTAAACCGACTTTGACTTTTGTTGACTTTTCCTTATAAATCTCATACTACCACTTATTCTATTTTCATTCACACAAACACCAACACTTTTCTTCATCACTAAGAAACCCAAGTCAAAAGCTTTCCCTCTTTGATTTCGATCTTAGAATTCGCCTAGAGCATTCGTTCTTTGACGGAATTCACGTAAGTTCGTCTTATTCTTCCCCTCTTTGCTTCCTCTATCCGTATTGGTAATAAAATTACCGTCTTTCTCGCTTTTTAAATTATCCGTCTTTCTCAAGATGGATGATATTCCTCTTTTATTATCTAATTGTTTGTAGGTGGAGACTAGTAAAGCTTAGTAACCGTTTAAAGACGCGTAAAGGTAACGGTGAAGGGTTACTCGGTATCATTTACGTGTTTTGTATGCTTTATATGTTAGAAATCGTATTTAGCATACGATTAGAAGCTTAGGAATCATGTTATGATTTATGATGGTTGTTGTTTGATGATTGTTGATGATGAATATTGATTGTTGATAATTATTAGAAGTGAATTAGGAGAATTGAAAATGATAGGATTGGTGTTGGTGGTTCTCGGGTAGAAGGGTGTTCCTGGCCGAAGGACCGGCAGCGGGTCTAGTGCCCGGCTGGCAATTTCCTGCACCGACCCTTGTTCGTAGAATGATCATAACTCCTTCGTTACTTGCTTGTTTTGGGCTTGTGACCACTCGTTGGAACCGTAAGAAGATAAGCTATCACCTCGACTTGGAATTTCTGCATTCCCATATCTAGAACTCTAGTTATGACCATTTGAAGTTGACCCTTGTTTTGATAGTTTCCAAACTTGTGATTTTTTGTGTTGTTAGTGTTGTGCTCTGAGCCGGGGTACCGGCCGCCTCCCTCTTGACCGGCCTAGAACACATCTGTAGTGATGTTAGGATTTTGGTGTTGTATTCTGTGCCGGCCCACCGGCCGCCGGTCTACTGACCGGCCTAGACTACATTTCTCTGTTTTTGTGATTTTTGGATTTTTGCCCTGTGTTCTGAGCCGGCCTACCGGCCGCCGGTCTGTTGCCCGGCCTGGAACACGGCTGTGTTTTCTTCTTAAAATTTCTAAATCTCGTAATTTATAATAGTTCGCATGATTCGTTTATCGTATAATTTTACGTAGTGACTTATAATATTCATGTTTTGGATATATGATATTTCATTCGCTTGTATCACATTTTTTGTGACGGTTTTTGCTATGTCCCACTTTGAGTCGGTTTTTACAAATGATACGGTTTGAGCACTATTTTGTCTTGTGCTTTGTACTCTCATTCCCTTGGCTACCTTCCCGTTCGTAAGCCTGGAATGTCGGAACGGAGAGGTATCCTACTGCTTAAATGCATGTGTTAGTGGGCATACGACGACGTTGTTTGGAGTTGAACGCATTGCGTTGATCGACCCGGCCGTCAAATGTTGTGTACTTGCGAGGTGGTGTTATTTGCATGTAGCGTACCGCATGTTATGAGGCTTGAGCTGTTTTTCCGCCTCTTTCGTGAATTGATCTACCGATTTTGGGGTACTCGGCATATATATTGTAAGACCGAGTCTTGGATGCAAAACGTTTATCGCATGTCGAATCGGAACACGTTTATTCCGAGATCCTGGCCAGGTTTAGACTAGGACCGGATATTTATTATCGTCGTGCTACCAGGAGGAACTTAGTCTACATACGCGAAATGTTTTATCGTGTATGCTTTCAGGGAAATGTTTTATCCCGTGGATGCCTTTTAATCATACTTGCCATGTACACGATGCTAGTGCGTTTCATTTACCGCGAGATTGTCGTCTTTGTGTCGTTGTCTTTGAATGCGTGATTTCATGATTGTATTCATGGTCATTGCATGACTTGACACCGTCAAGGTCTTGGTTCGTGAATGGATGATAATATGTGGTAGTTATTGTGATCATCGCATGACTTGACGTGGGTTGTCTGTCGAGTCTCAATCTTATCAATCTTATACCGCTAACGGTGAGATGCAAGCCCTAGTGAGCGTATTCGATTGCCTAAGAGTGTCTTTCCCGAGTCTTGGAATAACATGATGGTTACGGATTTGATTTCTATATTATCTTATCTTTATATCTCGGATTGCCTATCTATTCTTATCGCAACTCACATGTATATATATTTATGCATGCTTTACTTTCGTATTTCCTTATATGTACGTTTGATGTGATATGGCTGGGAGAACCCGGAGTTACTCCCCACTGACTGTGGCATTCATGTTTTTTTCATGGATGAACAGGTTGCTTGCTATGGATGACTTTTTGGATATGATATTTTGGGGTTCGGGTGTGAGCTAGCGGGCGTTGTCCCTGGAAGTTTCACCTCTAGACGATATTAGCTAGTTTTGCTAAACTCTTGTTCTTTGCTAACATTTGAAGAGACTCCGTCTCTTTGTTATATTCCGTACTTAATTTGTAATATTTTGACACTCCTCGTTTTATTTAACTTGCATGTATAAAAGTTTTTAAAAACTACCTATTTCCGCAATATAATTCACATGCTTGTTTGTTTATATTTCCGCATTCGCGAGGGTTGTCACAGTTGGTATCAGAGCTTTATCGCTCCCGACGCACACACGTGAACCCTAAACTTAAATTACTTGACCTTGAAATAATAAATGAGAGATGGGTAGACTTAAGGACCTAAGGTGGTAGTCTTTGGTGTACTTGATGTTTGTTAGGTTCTAACTTGTTTGTTGATTGTGTTGAGTGATGTTATGTTTGTTTGTATCTACCGTCTTAAGGTGGATCATTGTGTTACCTAGAAGAAGTATCCTCTACCGGAGATTTGAAGATTTACTAGCCTATTTGAATTGTATTTCTTCCTCATCTTTGAATTCTCTCGTCCTTATTGTATTATGCTCTCTTCCTTCTATCTATGCACTTCTTTCTTTTCCAACTTGTTTGCCTCTTGGAAATTACTCTTGATAGTTCCTCCATCTTACCATTGGTATCTTTACCTTCCTCATGTAACATTTTTATGGATGTCATACCCTTTTGTTTGTGGTATATTGTACTTGATCGGAAGAACTTTGAACTTTGTGGAATATTAGTGTTGGTTAGAATGATTTGTGATTTGAGGAAAATAGTGTAGATCTAAATTCACCCTATATTGATGATTTTAATGCTTGATGCTTGTCATGACTAATGTGTAAATAGTTCATGATATTCGATGGTGTAAGGTCGAATGAGTTGGCTATGACTTCTTAACTCATTAGTAATTTAGTCTTTTGGACTTAGAAGCTTAGTATTGTTTTGGAGACCATGCTTATGCTATGTCTAATTGGTGTAAATAAGAAGTTTTGAATGGTATCTTAAGGTGCGAATTGCTTTTGAGATTTAGTGACGTCTTGTGGTTTCCTTTTGTGTGTTTGTGAGTATAGGCTTGGTGGAAAAGCTTTTGGCTATAATTCTTGGATTTACAAATATGATCTTATCTTATGGTATCGGAGACTTGTTTGAAGTAGTAAGGTTTCGTTGTAAGTTGAACCATATTACTTGAAGATTATAGATATGAGCGAGGTTTGATGATGTAACCTATGATGGAAATACCTTGGGACGTTAATGATGATGTTTGACTTGAGGTCGTACTTTGTTAATAATGAACTCGTGGGATATGATGTTGATAATGACGTTTTGTTCGGTGTTCTACCTTATGGCCATAGGAGTTGAAAAGAGATTAGTATGGAGAATCCCTTATTGGTTCTTCGGTTTTTGAAACCTTTGGTAATGTGTCAAATTATAGAGTTGAGAGAATGTTACTATGCTTGAGTTGCAATTCTGTAATTGGGAATCCGTGTTATATGAAAGGGTGGATGAATTGGGTTGTAATCGATTTGTTAAATCTAGGTGTACCTTACTTTGATGATTGTGGTACGATGGTCCCTTGTAAGAGACCTTTGTTTGGGATGAGTTGCTTTACTAGCACCCTAAGCCTGAAAGGAGAAATTTGGTGGATTAAACCTTTATTCGTGGCATCATTCCTTTTCATTTCCATTCTTGAATTTGTCAAGATTGATCTTTAAGAAATTGCATGCTCGTATCTTATTTCTTACTCGGATATATTCATACCTCTACTATCTGCTTTGTCTCTTTCTTGACGTCGTTATTTTCAGCGCTCCTCTCTTTTAATCCCGTGCCTGATTTTATTCTCGTGTTCTCCTTGAGATTTCTTATCGTTTCCTAGCTTGTTGCTGCTTCATCTTCCCTCTAGTGGATTGGATGTCTCGTTTGTTTGGCTTAGAGAATCAATGTCATGTATTTTGGAATTCTTTAGTTAGAAGATGTGTCTTTGGATTGAGCAAAGTTCAGGTTGTATTTGATCATGAGAAATAAGACTTAAGCTCTAGGATGAATCCTAATAGTGATAATGTATCCTCTCTTGGTGAGGTTAGATTCGGAGTTTGGTATTGTAGTGTTGTTTTGAGAATTGAGTTGATCATGATAATAGTTTGTTGATGTTGGGTATTATAACGGTTGCTTGGGATATCATTTGAGAATTTGATGTCTCCAATTGGTGGATTCTAAAAGAGACTTTGCTTTAGGGAAATTGACCCGGTACCCAAAGTTTGAGGAGTTTTGTCGTAAATGAAAATCGATTCATATTGAGTGTCAGATGAACGATATGATTTGAATGGTTGTCTGATTGCCAAGTGATTGATCATTTGTGGTTTGAAGTTAGTAATTCTCTTTTATTCTTAAGGAATTATAGTTTGAGATTGAGAAATATTCGTAGCAAGCTTTGGATAGTGAGTGCTCAGTTGTTATGGAATATAGAGATAGAATGGTGAACCCATTATCTTGAGGATTAGTAACCTCCGTAGTTTTGCTAATGGGGCTATTTATATTTGAGGTTTCAGGCGTAGTAATGATCGAATTAAGGATGTTGGTTTATTAAAGAATTCTTATAACCGATAATGGATTGTGAATTTTCCCTTGTCGTGAGACTTTGGATGAGGCTAGTTGGATCCTAGATGATTATGTTTTGTTGCGTGGTTTGGGTTTTGACTTTCGAGGATGAGAAAGTTCTTTGTAAATTTAGGATAATGAGTTTGAAGTAAATTGGATTAAAGGATTTCATGGTAAGTCTCTTTACCTTGTGGATTGTTAGTCGTGGAGTCTACCGGGCCGATGGACCTTAGTAGATTCTAATTGGATTCGAATAATTGGGATTTGTTACTCGAAGTTTCGTGATTATGGAATATTTTTGTAGGAATTCTGATGATTTAAAATGATGAGTTGCAAATTAGGTAAATTGCATTCTCTTGAAGATTTGGTTTATTAGTAGAGTTAGTGATGTCGAATTCTTGTAGATCTTCCTGCCGACTTCATCGTGAATCTTCCTATCCCTAAGAGTTCGATTTGTTTCATTTTTGTGTGTTTTGTATATATTTTGTTATCGTGATTTGTGAACTTTAAGTTCAAGTCGCTCTATGTTCGTGTAATGTCTTGTTATTTGATTTTATCTTTGAGAAAACCTTCAAATTTCCATATTATATTTCTAATTTAACGTTTCAAAGAAGTTTAAAAATGGTTTGTGTACCCTCTTTTTAGAGAAGATGGATTTCTTTTGCTTTTATATTTGGATTTTGCGTTTGGTTGGATGTTTGCACTTGTTATTGGAGACGTCTGATAACTAGTCCTGCACTTACTAACGTTGTTTTGAATTTCGACTTCACTATTTCGACAAAGATTGGTTTGGATAATTAGAGTTCTCGTTCGCGACGAGCATTCTTGAGATCCGTAAGTAAAGTTTCACACTTATGAAAATTCTTCTTTAAACCGTTTTCTAGATGAACCTCGTTTCATAAATATTCCCCTTATAAGAGTTTTCGTATTAATTTTGAAAACCGATTCTTGTCCTTGATACTTTTGTTTTCTACTCTCAAGTTTCGAGGACGAAACTTTTTAAAAAGGAGGGGTGATTGTAACACCCGGAAATGTACCCTATTTTTCTAATAGAAATATTTTACGAAATCGTGTCAGCGATTTTAAGTTTTAATTTATAATTTTAAGTTCCGAGTCGAATTTTGAATTTCCGAGTTCGTATTTGGAATTTCTGCGAGATTTCATGAAAAGGCCGTCTTAAGGCGAGTTTGACTTTTTGGTTGACTTTTCCTTACTTATACTCTTTTTCCCTTAACCTAATTCATTACTCCAAAATCAAACACAAACCCTCTTCCTCTTTAAGAAATCTCAAGCTAGCCTCCCTCTTCATTTTTCGATCTTTGATTCACCATAACTTCTTCATTACTCGATAGAATTCACGTAAGTTCGTCTTATTCTTCTTCCCTAATCTTCCTCTATCCGTATTGGTAATAAAATTACCGTCTTTCTCGCTTTTTAAATTATCCGTCTTTCTCAAGGTGAATGATATTCATCTTTTATTATCTAATTGTATGTAGGTGGAGACTAGGAAGGTTTAGAATCGATTAAAGACGCGTAAAGGTAACGGTGAAGGGTTACTCGATATCATTTACGTGTTTTACATGATTTCCATGTTAGAAATCGTATTTAGAATATAATTAGAAAGCTTAGAAATTATGATTTTGATGATGATTGTGGTTAGTTGATGATTGTTGATGATGAATATTGATTGTTGTTAGTTGATAGAAGTAAATTATGAAAATTGGAAATGATAGAAATGTTGTTGTTCTCGGGTGGATTCGTGCAAATTCACAGCCCCGACCCTTTTTGGTAGAATGCTCATATCTCCTTCGTTACTTACTTGTTTTGGGCTTGTGACCACTCGTTGGAACCGTAAGAGGATAAGCTATCACCTCGACTTCGAATTTCTGAATTCCCATATCTAGAACTATAGTTATGACAGTTTGAAGTGAACCCTTGTATAAGTTAGTTTCCAAACTTGTCGTTTTGGAGAGTTATCTATGTTTCTTATTTATTATGCTTCTTAAACTTGGTCTAATGCTTGGGTATCATGTATTGATTCATGTTTTGGATATATGATATTCTATTCGCTTGTATCACATGTTTTGTGACGGTTTTCGATATATCCCTCGTTTGAGTCGGTTTTACATATGTTATGATTTGAGCACTAATGATTTTGTGCTATGAACTCTCATTTCCCGGCTACACCCTTATACTCGTTAGACTGGAATGTCGGAGCGGTGGGGTG
>JAIUZE010070724.1:0-40943 GCA_022085475.1 Heliosperma pusillum | reverse complement strand
TAGGCCATAGTGGGGGTGGTTGGGATGCCCTGGTGTACCTCCTAGAGGCTGGGTTTGTTAACTGGTCTGTCGGGGCCTGAATGGCTCTGTTTCTGTTTTGTGTGGGTAATGTGGGTTGTGTTGGGGATGGGCATGGGTTGTTGAACCCTGAACTGTCTTCTTCATTGGGGTGGCTGGGCTTGGGTTGCTCTTGACTTGTCATAGCTTGTTGTTTAGACCTTGTAATTCGAGCTTCCATCTGAGGGGTCAAGCTTGTCTTGTATGTGGCTTGATCATCAAGGCCCCTTGGGTGAGCTCCTGCTGCAGCCTCCCCAGGTTGAAAAGGGATTGACCTCAAGCCTGTGTCTTCTTCTCCCTCAGAGTCTTCAAAGAAAGGACTAAGATCTCCAACATTGAATGTCCCATGGACTGCATACTCTCCTGGTAGATCAATTTTGTAGGCATTGGGACCTATTTTCTCTATGACTTGAAAAGGACCATCTGCTCTTGGCTCTAGCTTGTTCTTTCTCTTGGAAGGGAACCTTTCTTTCCTTAGGTTGATCCATACTAGATCTCCTGGTGCAAAGTCTTTCTTGGTCTTAGGAACCTTGGCATTCTTCTTGTACAGATCATTAGCCTTCTCAATGTGTTTCCTGACTGATTCATGGAGTTTTAACATTTGTTCCACCCTCTTCTTGGCATCATAGTGGACTTCTGACCTGCACACATTAGACAAACTCAAAGGCATTAAGGGGTTAGTACCATAGACCACTTCAAAGGGGGAGTGGCCTGTGGCTGATGATGGAGCTCTATTGAAAGAGAACTCTGCTTGAGCCAACTTCAAGTCCCAATCCTTGAGAGATTTGCTGACTATACACCTCAAGATTCTTCCCAAGGTCTTGTTAGTCACCTCAGTTTGGCCATCAGTTTGAGGGTGATGGGAGGTACTAAACCATAACCTAGTGTTAAGCAGTTTCCACAATGTCCTCCAGAAATGGCTCATAAACTTTGTGTCTCTGTTAGACACAATGGTCCTTGGAACTCCATGTAACCTCACCACCTCATCAAGGTATAGCTCTGCTACACTCACAGCATCCTCAGTCTTCTTGCATGCAATGAAATGTGCCATCTTACTGAACCTATCCACAACAACCATGATAGAATCCTTCCCTCTTGCTGTCCTAGGCAATGCCATTATGAAATCCATACTAACATCCTCCCAAGGCCTACATGGGACTGGTAGGGGAGTGTAAGGTCCTGCTTGGAAAGAACTCTTGGCCTTTTGACAAACTCCACACCTTCTGAGCACTATTTGAACTTCTCCCATCATCTTAGGCCAATGGAATTGATCTTGTAGTGTGTCCACAGTTTTCTGAACCCCAAAGTGTCCTCCAAGGCCACTTCCATGCACCTCCTTAATCAATAGATTCCTATAAGATCCTCTGGGAACACACAGCTTGTTTCCTTTAAATAAGAATCCATTTTGCAAAGTGTAGGGTGAATGAATGGTTCTTGTTCCCTCTTTCTGTGCCAACCAATCCTCTGCAAAGTCTGGATCTTCTTGATACATATCCTTCATGAACTCAAAACCAAGAACCCTTTGCTCCATAGTTGATAGCAGAGTGTAGCTCCTAGACAATGCATCAGCCACCACATTTTGTTTGCCCTCTTTGTACTTGCTAGAAAAGGTGAATGACTGAAGGAACTCCACCCACTTAGCATGTCTGTGACTGAGCTTATGCTGGCCTCCTATGTACTTCAATGCCTCATGATCAGAGTGTAAGACAAAAGGTTTGGGCTTAAGGTAATGACTCCAATGCCTCAGAGCTCTGACAAGAGCATAGAACTCTTTATCATATGTAGAATAGTTTAGCTTGGCACCACTTAGCTTCTCACTAAAGTAGGCTACAGGTTTCTTCTCTTGGATGAGGACAGCTCCAATTCCCACTCCACTTGCATCACATTCGACCTCAAAAAGGCAATCAAAGTTTGGCAATCTTAGGATAGGTGCACTGCACAAGAGCTTCTTCATGTGTTTGAAAGCCTGCAAAGCATTCTCAGTCCAAGTGAACTCTCCCTTCTTCATGCACTCAGTGAGAGGTGCTGCAATGGTGCTAAAGTCCTTAATGAATCTTCTGTAGAAGGATGCTAAGCCATGGAATCCCCTTAATTCTGTAATACTCCTAGGGATAGGCCAAGACTGGACTGCCATGATCTTGTCTTGATCAACTGAAATGCCTCTACCAGATACCACATATCCTAGAAACTTGACTTCCTCAGTCATGAAGGTGCACTTCTCAAGCTTCCCAAAGAGCTTGCTCTCCTTAAGTATTTCAAACACAGCCTCAAGATGCCTCAAATGATCATCCTTGCTCTTGATGTAGATGAGGATATCATCAAAGTATACCACCACAAATCTCCCTAGGCAAGGCCTAAGCACTTCTGTCATCAATCTCATGAAGGTACTTGGGGCATTTGACAGGCCAAAGGGCATGACAAGCCACTCATAAAGGCCATGCTTTGTTTTGAAGGCTGTCTTCCCCTCATCTCCTTCTCTGATCCTCAATTGATGGTAACCTTGCCTCAAGTCAATCTTAGAAAAGAACCTTGAGCCACTTAGTTCATCCAACATGTCATCAAGCCTAGGTATAGGGAACCTATACTTGACTGTGATGTTGTTGATAGCCCTGCTATATATGCACATCCTCCAAGTCCCATCCTTCTTAGGAACCAACAATGCAGGCACAGCACAAGGACTTAATGACTCCCTTACAAACCCTTTACTCATCAACTCTCCAACTTGCTTTTGTAGCTCTTGTGTAGCCTTAGGATCACATCTGTAGGCTGGTCTATTAGGTAGTACAGACCCTGGCACAAGGTCTATTTGGTGTTCAATCCCTCTCAAAGGGGGTAAGCCATCAGGAAGTTCCTATGGAAACACTCCCTTGAACTGATCAATGAGGGGCTTAACATCTGCAGGGATCACCTTAGACTCTTCTTCCTGAACTTCCTTTGATAGCAGCATTACTATAGGTTGCTCCTCACTACACTCCTTGACCATTGCTGACTCAGATAGAAATACAAATCCACTAAAATCCTCAGCCATACTTGGACTTCCATAGCTCTTCTGGTGTGGTGGCAAGGGGGCTAATGTCACCTTCCTGCTCCCATGCTTGAAAGAATAGGTATTGCTTCTTCCTTGGTGTATGGAGCTTTTATCAAACTCCCATGGCCTTCCTAATAGAAAGTGACAGGCATCCATTGGAACCACATCACACAATACTTCATCCTTGTACACACTGCCAATGGAGAAAGGGACCATGCATTGCTTATCCACCTTAACCTCTGCTCCCTTACTCAGCCATCTCAACTTATAGGGGTGAGGGTGATCTTGAGTGTTCAACTTCAGCTTATCAACCATAGTAACAGAGGCCACATTGGTACAACTACCTCCATCTATAATAAGGTTACAAACCCTCCCTTGTATGGTACATCTGATCCTGAAAATGAGGGACCTTTGATCCTCCTCCAAAGGTATCTGTTGTGAATGCATTACTCTCCATAGGACTAAGCTGTGGCCTGTGTCAGGGAGTGCCACTATTGCCTCCTGACTAGACTCTTCTTCCTCACTCACCACTTCTTCAACCTCCGGCTCATCCCTTTCATACTCAACTAGACCCTCTTTCTCCCAAGCCTCAACTTCCATTATGGTTAAGGTCTTCTTAGAAGGGCAATCCTTCCTGAAATGTCCATAGCCTTGACATTGGAAGCACCTAATTCTGTTTTCAGTCAATGAAGTGCTTGGCTTTTGACCCATGATGCCCTTACCCTTGTCTAAGGTAGGTGGGGGTGCTGTCTTAGGGGTATCCATTGATCTAAACCCACTATAAGGTCTGGTTTGAAAAGGCCTAACAGGTTTTGGTGTAGCAGGCTTAGTCTGCCCTATCTTCTCAATTCTCAGAGATAGGTTGACAACATCATCAAATGACCACAGAGGTTGCATCCTAACCTTGTTAGCAATGTTCTTATCTAGACCCTCTAAGTACCTAGCAATCCTTTGCTCAGGTTTCTCATTTATATCACATTGTAAGGTGAGTTGTTCAAACTCCATCAGATAAGATTCAACAGGTTTGTCTCCTTGTTTCAACTTAGATAACTTGATAAACAGATCCTGGGTGTAATCCTTAGCAACAAATTTGTCTAACAGTTTCTTTTTCAGTTTAGTCCAAGACGTGATGGGTTCCTTACCCTCCCTAGCCCTTAACCCTTTCATAGTCTCATACCAAAGGGAAGCATACCCTTTCAGTTTAAGGATGGCTACTTTAAAAGACTTGGAATCATTGTATCCCTTGTACTCAAAGATCCTTTCTACTTCTCTAAGCCATTCTAACAAGTCATCAGGATTAAGACTACCAGAAAACTCAGGGAGATCTACCTTAAGATGCTTGTCTGTGTTCCTGTGGATGGAAGCTCTGCTTCTTGTTGAGTCATCTGAGTCTGGGTACTCTTCATCATCAGGTGGCCTTCCTCTGCCTCCTCCTTGGCCTCTTCCACGTCCTCTACCTCTCCCTCCAGCAAGCAAATGGTTGCCTATAACTTGGTCCAAGGTTCTGGTTAGGGTGGTTACAATCCAAGCCAGATCCTCCATCCTTGCTTCTACTCCTGCTAGTCTCTCTTCACTCATTGGGCTATTTTTGTGTTTTTAAATGTAGTTAGGGAAAATGAACTCACTAAGACGCTCAACCAAAGCTCTGATAACCAATTTGGAGTGTAAACTACTAAGGTTCACAAGTTTTAAGTGACTTGATCAGCTTGACTCAAACTGAATACAATATCAAGTAACAAGGGGTGTTGTTTTAGTGATTGTGAGTGATTTTAGCTGAAAGATACAAAGGATATGACTTGGATACAGTCCTCTACAGCAAAGCACAAGAGAAAAAGGATTCAAGACTGGTTTTAGAGACAGTTTCAAGTGTTACAGCAAGGCACAAACACCCTAGACTAACCTCAACAGCAAGTAAGTTAAACCACAGCAAGGCACAGGTATAACTTAGATCACAATACAAGGCACTGATCAAACACCTTGGAGGTGTATCAGGCTTGCTTCAAACTACAGCTCTTAGCACAAGTTTGATAACATTGAGTGATTTCTCAAAGTTTAATTCATTCATTCATAAAAGTCTGCTTACAACAACATACAAGACCTCCTTATATAGAGGGACTGATATCTTGTTAACCATTGGATGTATGTATCATCCAAGGGCCAGCTTAGGATCTAAACTACTTCTACTGACATTAATTAAGGGCCTCACAAGAGGACGAGCTTAACAACTATAAAGAACAGACACAAAACACAAAAGAAAACAGACTGAGCAAAAGCAAATAAAGTACTTTTTGGAGTTTTCCTGAAATGGAAATCTGTTGATCTTGTTGTCTTGTGCTTTGCTCTGGGTGTTTTGTTGCTCCTTGGAACCCTCCACTCTTATGAGGACATAGATAAACCTGCCTTAGATGAAGACAAGTTGACTTAAGCAAAAGAAAACATCATCTGAGCATGTACTACCTCTGCTATGCTGTTTACTGGACTCTAGCTTTGGGGTGTCTGTTTCATGGGTTTTTACTAGACTTCAAAATGGTTTGTCCTGGGCAAACTTGTAGCTTAGAGGGTTGTCTTGATGGTAGGCCATAGTGGGGGTGGTTGGGATGCCCTGGTGTACCTCCTAGAGGCTGGGTTTGTTAACTGGTCTGTCTGGGCCTGAATGGCTCTGTTTCTGTTTTGTGTGGGTAATGTGGGTTGTGTTGGGGATGGGCATGGGTTGTTGAACCCTGAACTGTCTTCTTCATTGGGGTGGCTTGGCTTGGGTTGCTCTTGACTTGTCATAGCTTGTTGTTTAGACCTTGTAATTCGAGCTTCCACCTGAGGGGTCAAGCTTGTCTTGTATGTGGCTTGATCATCAAGGCCCCTTGGGTGAGCTCCTGCTGCAGCGTGTCCCAGCTGGCCACCCAGAAGCCGGTCCCACCGACTGGGACTTCTCCTCTTCCCCTTTTCTTCACCTTTTCAGATTGACCTCTGATCCCCAGCCGGGTAGCCGGCCGCCGGTCACACCCACCGGATGGGAGTCCCTGTAAGTTATCATGGTTGGTTATTGTTGTCGTGGTGTCAGTCGGGCACCCGGCAGCCGGTCCACCAGACCGGCTAGGACTCTGGTGTCATTTTTCTTATACCTTTTCCACTTGTCTTTACATGTAATAGTTTGTATGGTTTGTTTATCTTATAAACTTACATAATGACATTAAATATTCATGTTTAACATATTTATTATCTCACATGTTTTGTGACGGTTTTCCTTATTTTCCCCCTTTGAGTCGGTTTTGACTTATGTTATGTTTTGAATGTCATTTAATGACAGTTTTGAACTCTCATTTCTCGATCACACTTTATACTCGTTATACTTAAATGTCGGAGCGATGAGGTGTAACCGTGATGCCGTTGTGCATATGTTTAGTGGGGATATGACGACGTTGTTAGGAGGTGAACGCAATGCGTTGATCGACCTGACCGTCAAATGTTATATCGCTGCGAGGTGGTGTCATTGCATGTAGCGTACTTGCTTGACAATGACTATAGATATCTTTCCGCCTCTTTCGCGTAGTTTTGCCGAATTTGGGGTAATCGACGTCCTTTGTGTTGATCGAGTGTTGGATGTGGCACGTTTTACCACATGTCGAATCGGGAAACGTCTTATCCAGAGAGTCTAGCCAGGTTTAGACTAGGACCGTATTATTATCGTTGTCCTACCGAGAGGATTAGAGTCTCCTGTGTGTGCGACACGTCATATCGCACACAGTTCCAGGAAACGTCTTATCCCGTGGACATGTGTGTCTAGGTCATGAGTATACGACACGTCTTATCGTATGCGTTTTAGGGAAATGTCTTATCCCGTGGACTTACATTCACCTGTCTTGCTATTGTATATGGTGCTAGTGCGTGTCATTTACCGTGAGAGTTTTATTGCTATATTTGTATGTTTGGATGATTGTTTATAAGATTGGAACATATATGAATATTGGGTTGGATTCTTCTATGAAAAAGATGATTTTATTTGTTTAGTATGCGGGTCTCTACCTTATCAAGTATATGCTACTAATGGTGAGATGTAATCCCTAGTGTGTATATAGTTGCCTAAGGGTGTCATTCCCGAGTCGGCTCATAACATGGTGCTTATTGTTTGGTATTTCACTTGCTTACATCAAATTATCTTGAAATGTAAGTTTGTACTTCACATGATTCACTTGTATAGAAGATTCACATGTTTAGATGTTGTTTATATATGTTTACTTGTGAGATGGCTGCGAGAACCCGGAGTTACTCCCCATTGACTGTGGCATTCATTTTTAATAAATGAAAGGTTGCAGGTTGGTGTTTGCATGAGATTGTGGCGAGTGAGCTAGTGAGCGTTGTTCTTACAGCGATTCACCCTTAGCGTGTAGTTTATATTAGTTTATTTTATTAAGTGTGTTTTATCAAGGGATCGGTGTCCCTTGTATTTATTTAAGATGCAATTTGTATAAACGATTTATTAAATTAATTTTTGGTTTTATAATATAGTGACATTCGTGGTTTTGCTTTTAATGTTTTTAAAATCTCGTATTTTTCCGCTGCAAATCTATGTGTTTACTTCATTGCGAAATCGCGGGGTATCACATGCACAGTCAGTGGGGAGTAACTCGGAGTTCTCCCAGCCATATCACATTAAAAGAAGCATAATTTAAGCATATAAACATACATCATCATACATATATAGATATCATATCGGATACAAAGATAACATTACATATTAGCGATATAAGTAAGTGAGTATCAACAATACCATCATCATTTAGCCAAGACTTAGGAAAGACACACCTTGACAACTATATAACTACTAGTGGCTTACATCCCACCCTTAGCAATCATATTATTGAGAAGGTTAGAGACAGAACAACCATCCAATACAAAACATTCAATAATCATACGCAATCATCACAATGTCATTGTCATCCAATATATAAGGCAAACATACTCTCACGGTAAGTGAAACTCACTAGCATTTGCACTATGCAAGACAAGACGACCCTAGACTCTAATCCTCTCGGTAGGACGAGGATAATATAATACGGTTCTAGCCTAAATTTGGCCACACTCTTGGGGATGGGGATTTCCCGATTCCAGATGTGGTATAGTGTTCCACATCAAAGACTCGGTCAACAGAACGGAAGCCGAGTACCCCAAATCCGGCAAAGGCAGCTAACGGAAGAGGCAGAAAGAGAATGAGTATACTAAATCCGGCAAGGGAGGCTAACAAAAAGGTTGTCAGATAAACGTCAACCAAGTACGCTACATGCAAAGACACCACCTCGCAAGGATACAACTTTGGACGGCCGAGTTGATCAACGATAAGCGTTCGCCTCCCAACAACGTCGTCATATCCCCTCAAACATTATACATGATAAGGGTAGAAATGAGATATGAGAGTTCCACATTATACATGACATACATGTGTGAGACAATGCAAATTGACATCACATATGAATAGGAAATAATATAGACAAGCGTCAATACATGATACATAAGAATTAGACCATGTTTAAGAAGCATAGGTAACAAGAAACATAAAGCCCATCCAAAACAACATGTTTAGAACCATCTAAAACAAGGGTAACACAAATATGCATAAGAAATCATCCATGAACTGTCATTAAACATGTGAATGGGGTCTAAAAAATTTATTCCAATGATAGAAGAGTGTTAACATATCCCCCATAAGCATTTGAAAAAAGATATAGAACACAAACAACAAGACAATGCAAGAAAAGAGGTAACAGACTAACTATGCTTAACTCTGGAGGAATGCACGGTCAATTTGGAATAGGCACGGTGAGAATAACACGGTCTATGCCTCTCTGGAGGTGTTAAGCACGGTCTCTTTGAGGAAAGAATGGTGAGAAGCGCACTGTGTTGCATTCTCTAGAAGAGGTGCGCACGGTGTGCACAACACAGCACATTATGCGTCTAGTTTTCGTAAAATGGTCATATCTCTCTCATTTTGTGGTGTTTTTGGGCGGGTAACCTACTGTTGGAACCTTAAGAGGATAATATAACTCCAAAATTTGGAATTACATTAATAGCATGTCTAGAACTGGAGATATGAGCATTTAAAATTGACCATTAATGTAGACAAATTTCAAACTTGCTTTTCTATTTCCAAATTTCACTCCAACTTCCATGTAACTTGTTAAAACTTATTCATACCGATTCTAACACCTCAAATGAACATGTAAATACCCAATAACTATTATCAAGCCTCAGTTACGCATTAGACACGATCATACAACGGTCGATTCTAAGAATCGCCAATAACACAAAATATCAACTTTACCCAAATCGCTCCAACTTCAAAGTTGGGCACAATATCTTTAAACTAACATGTAACTTCATCAATAAGCATAAGACTAACATATTTGAGACATAAAAAATATGGAATGAGCATAAGAATGATTAAATGACAGCATTAACACATCTTATTCATATATTCACTCAATGACACAATTAATCACTTTATATGAACTCAAAACTTCAAACAACATTCATGTGAGTACTAACATAGTAGCTAACAACATATAATACATAAGAATAAATGAACACACATAAAAGAGGGTTATCAACACAAGTTAGTCATAAAGTCCACAACTTTAACTAATTTCATTATCAACACATAAAGATACTATATTTTCATTTAAAATCACTCAATCTACCATTCAAACACACAAACACATGTGATATCAAGTAACCCGTCTAAATTATCTTTTTTGTAGCTCTTCAAGCCTCCAAATATTCTTCTATGAGGTGGTAGTCCTTGTCGGGATCCTTCAACTCTCTTCCTAAACAGGAAATAATCCGACTTTGAGATGAAATCAAGCTTAGAGAAAAAGACAGAAATTTGAAGTTCAACAAAGATTAAAGTTTCTTACCTAGAAAGAAAGAGAATAATAAAAGATGAAGATTAATGCAAGTATCAAAAGATTTGGTTGAGAATTGAAGGAATTATGCTGGTTTCAATTTGCGAGGAAGTTGTGTTTTAATGGGGTTTTGGTAGATGAAGAAATCTGAAAATTATATCGAAGGAAAGAAGTGAGGTGGAATTTGTGAGGAAGAAGAAACCTAATAGAGATCCAATAAAACTCGATTGGCCCAATAACGAAAATGGATCGGTCTCTACTAAAATTTCGCGTAGAATTCAACTATGAGCTCAAAGCGGAGCAAAACGTTTACCCAACTAAGCTAATATCGTATTTATGGCTAAAATTAAGGCTAACTTGATATATTTAAATATTAATAAAATTTAACCGCTTAATTCGCGGGTGTTATACTATTTGTTTCCTATTATAAAACATAATAAACTTGAACCAAAATTCGTTGCTTGCATAGTTTTCGGCTAGCTACCCAAAGTGAAGATCTCTGCCTTGACCTTGTCACCAATACAAATTTTTCATCTCGCCAAATGTGTAGACAATGAACACCCATATCTTACCCTCAATAAAATTCGTCACTAACATCCTCCGTTGAAGCCACAAACTGGCGCATATTTTAATTACACATTATTTTCCACAATATTACTATATGATTAGTCCAAATTGATTTATTCAAATTATTTGTATCGACAACCTTGAATTGGCATCAAATTCGTGAAATCCATATATTTTGCATTGTGATTTTGGAAATGATGAGATAATTCTATTATTAGTTCACATGTTAGTTGTAGAACCGAAATATATTAACTTAATTCTTTAATACTGTTATGGTCGGTACTTAATGGCGATGAAAAGAAGATGACGGACATGATAATGTGCGGCCTAAGCTTAACGTTAGTAAAAAAGGAAGTAATATTCCAATGTAGTTCTTCATGAAATGAGTTGATCGACTCAATCTTAAATATAGTTTAACAAACAAGAAAATATCATATGTATTACAAAAATATCCTCAATGGTATAAAATGAGTAACAACTTGTGGCAGTATCTCATTTGCTAAGTGATTTGATATATCTTTATATATAACTCTAAAGGACGATAAATATAAGAGAGACTAAAGTATGTTGGATTAACCAACTATATTCTACTTATAAAATCATTAGAAGAACACAACACAAAACTAAGGAATTCAATTGAACTAAACAGTCATGTCGGCAGCGTTTATAATGCTACAATGCCTTCTAATCTCCCCTTGTTCACCTGTAAGCACATTCGTCTTGCTGAGCTTGATCATCGCCTCCCCGAACTTCTTCATCCACATATTGGAATCATGAGCATACTTATGAACCAAGTCCTTGGTGCTAGGATACACGGCAAATGCTAAATCCGCTGGTATCACGCCCTTTCCCTTCTTTATATTTTTAAAAAATGTCGCACCCCAAGCCGAATCTAATTTTTTCGGGTTCATTGGTGTTGCCATTTTTGTCCAATTGCTCTCCTTGGCTTTTGGGCAGTACTTCTTCATAACCTTGGCCTTGAATTTGTTGTTTATAATGTCGGCCGACCCTGTTGCATTCGCAATATTCCTGTCCACGGCAATGCTCACTACACATTTGGATTCTCCAATTGAATGGGCCCCCTCTAAAATGACCATGTCTTCCACTGTCAGTCCAATGTTTGCGTATATTCTAATCAAATCCTCTGTTTTGAAGCTTCCTCCTGGGAGGTCAGCACCTAGGTTGCCATCGACGAAGCCACCATCACGACGTCCAGCAGGAACTTTGAAATACGAGTTTCCCGCCAAGACAGAAGCATCTCGAGCCGCGTATGATAAAATGTCAGCACAAGATACGACATTTGGACATTGTTTCTCTACTTCGACCTTGATTTCATCAATCACTTCTAATCCTCTCAAGTTATTGTTTGGGTGTGCTAATTCTGGGGCAAAGCTGTTGTATCTCTCTGGCTTTAGGAGGATGGATCCATCGCAACCCTATCCAAGAGTTGTTATTGTTAGTTTAAATAAACATATTAGGTTGGGTTGTCTTCATGTTACTATAAGGAAATCACCGATCACCTAATGTGTGCTAGTTTGCAATAATAGAAACTATCTTAGGATACAAAAGACTATGATCAAACAGTAAAATTAAAGTAGAATCTAAGGTTACATTATCTTTAATATTCATTTATTGAGTTTTATAGAATCTCTCATTAAGGTTATCCTAAGCAGGGGCGAGTCCAGAAATATATTTTTGGTGTAGCGAGACCAATATGTTAACTTTTTCAGAACTCTTAGAACAAGAGATATATCAGGTATTAAGAACACTCTTATCCCAACCATTAAATTTGGGGTTCGATTCTCACCCTTGACGTAATACGCTCATTTGAACAAAAGAAAAAAAATTCACCACTCTACTTTTTTTAAGCTCTCTTAAGTGATTTTTGGCTTCTTATGATAGAAAAACTAGATAAATTTGTTTTATCTTTACTTCTTTTCTCAATTTTTTTTTCTGTGAACTATATTACCAATAATTTACCCTCATAAACTACAATAATTCCACTAAAGACCACATGTCAAAATAAAATTGCACTATATCGTACCTATATTAATCTTCCAACCCTTAACAACAAAAGAAACAGGACTATACCATCTACTCTATAATTGACACATTTTTGAAAGATATTGATTATCAGTAGGTCTTGCTTGCGACGGATCGAATCTTGCGACGGGTATTTTGTGAGAGGAAATGGGTAGAGGGGACAAGGTGGGCACCCCCCTTGTGCTCTCCACTCACTCTTGATGGGTATTTTGTGAGAGAATATGGTATCCGTCTTAAGCTTGTGACGGATAGTGTCCGTCACAAATGAGAATTTGTGATTGATTATATGCAAAATATAAAATTGGTAGAATATACTCCGTATAAGGAGTTAATTTAAAGAGTTCTCTTTGACAAGTGTGTATTATGGTGAATGAAAGGACTTGAGATAGACTAAATTACATAGAAAATTGGGAAAGTTTAAGCATTAATGAAAATATAAAAGACTAGATTACCGTAACATATGTGGAATACTAGGGAAAATAAAGAGTCAATAAATGAGAGGGGTAAATATATAACTAATGGTGTAGCAAAAAATAATTTTCTCAAAGACTTTTTTGGATTTGCTGTAGCAAGTGCTACACCATTAATGTACATGGACTCGCCCCTGATCCTAAGTTGTTGATCCCTATCTTATTAATTTATCTGAATAACAACACAAAAACTGAATATTTAGGAATAAAATTTCAAATATGTAGACATTTTATTATTTGAACATTTTGAAATCTGAAACAAACATGTCTGTTTTAAGAAACTACAAAAAACAGATTTAAATTTACCGAGATAAAACAATCATGGAAATACATACGAAGAATGCCAGGAATCCATCCATGGTTTTTTTGGATAGCCCTCTTCATGACACCCATGATAATATTTTCAACATTAGGGCACTTTGATTCGTAAAAGTCAAAAGTTAGGCCGTCTTTAATTGCACTGGTGTTAACACAAACAACGGCTAATGAATGACCAACAAGGGCTAATAGGGTAATGAATATTGCCAAGGGTGAGGCCATTTTTATTTATTTATTTTTCAGCCTTTCCCTTGTTTAATTTATCTATTTGTAATTATTTTTCGGATGCTTGTGATTTATAATTATGTAAACAAAGTATTCATATTGCATAACAACCCTAAATAGCAATGGTTGTGAGGAAAAAAACGGAAGATTAGTGAGTTTTTATGCGTGGTGCTTATGGTTCCTATTTCCAGTAATCCTACAAATAGGTTCATGATTTAATATTATCTCTTATCTAATCGAAATTACTTAAAAATAGTTTTAAAAACAGTATTGATGATATATCATCAATATAATCTTTACCTATAATTTCATATATTGACACATATAATTAAATGACATTTCGCATGTATTAACTACCATTTATTCTCCTTTCTCTTACATTATTATTGATAATTCAAGCATAACTAAAACACAATTAGAACTAAGATAATTACAATTCAAAACAAAAAAAGTGACACAAAAATATCGCACAAAGTAACCAAAATGACTTTTGAAGTTTTCATAGGTTAACTTTTGAAGTTAAAATGATGTTATTTTTTTGTGCAATTATTTAGGAAAGAACCTCGTCAAAGTACTCTTTCGTCCAAAATAAGAAATGGCCTACCCATGCTATTGACGTATATTTTTGTAGAATATAACTAGTATGAGAGCTCCGTTTTACGCCAGCGGCATCCAACGCTTTTCTGCAACAACCAAAGGAAACGAAAGTGATCCAAGTACATGCGAAAAAACATTTTATTTAGATGTTATTTGCACAAGTATAAACGCCGTGATTTATGGCATTTATAAGTGTATAACAATCAAACAATATCAATATTAATCTATCTATATTTCGAGCGATTATACATAAACTAACTTGCGTGAAAGACTTTCGGGCTATATTAGAGTCTCCAACTTTTAAGAATAACTTATAAATTAAGTAGAGATATAGCTTGAATTACTCTATCCATACCACAAAAGCAATAAACCAGATTTAAATAATAGCCAATTAATGAATAGATTTAGGAGTCAAATTATTGTAAGCATTTACGGAGTTCTTGGTTATGTAGTTCCCATTAATTAATTGCGAACCTAGACATTGTACTTTAATCTTATTTATCCATATGGATAGTATTTGATTTGTCGCAAGCTTGCGACGGATATGCCGTCACAAATGAGAATTTATGGTGAAATAGACTAATATCATAGATACATTTAATGTTTTATTTCCTTCATATTCATGACAATTAAGTATATTCCAAAGATATTAAATCTATATAAAGTTAATTTTCCACTTTAATGAAATAAAAAGTAGCATTGATCATACGTAAACAAATGATGGACTAAGGGGTTAGTTATATTTTAAATGTGAAAACTAGTTTTTAAACCCGTGCAAATGCACGGGCCATGTTTAGTTAACATATTATAATCTTTCCTTTCATATTACACTAGTTTTAGACTCGTGCAATAAATGCACGGTTTCAAAATTTAGATATACAAAATACTGTACACAATTTTAATATAAGTTTTTATATATTAAAGGCTTTAGGTTGTTGAGCTACGTGACATGAGTTTAATAGGTTTATAAAGGTGTATATATTTAAGTAAATTTTTATAACATTAAAGTAAATTTTTATAATATTAAGTCTCATTGAAGACGACGATATCCGCCTTCAATGAGAATTTGTGTTTTTATAAAGATGTATCTCTGCAACTCGGGTAATTTCTTTATCTTTTTTCAATTTTATGATGTCTAATTTATTTGTTATTTTTCTATATTAAGAAGATATTTATAAAGATATATCCCTGGAATTTTCATTTTTTTAATCGAAGAAAAATTTCAGATATGATATTAATTATAATTTTACCAAAATATTTAATATTTTGTTTTTTTGATTTGTAGAGTTTTAATATTTTGATTAAATTATTCGATTTGTATATAATTATGGCTTTTTTTTTTTTAATTTGACTACTTTCTGTAAATTTTCTTTGTAATTTTGTCATGATCAATTTTAAAAATATGTGGCATAATTTTTCTGAAATAAATTTTGATTTGTCTTTTCTCGAATGACAAAATTAATCATATTATAAGTTTAGAATTTAGATAATGAATGATGAGAGAGTGAATAATAATGAAAGTTGAAGAGAGGGTAAATAATTAGTGTAGGTATGAGAGAGATTAATTAATTCATTGGAATAAACATGGTAGGTCCTATTTAATTAAAAGTTGAAAAATCTTCCAATTTCACTAACCAATAGGAAGACTTCAAAGAACTTAGCTTTTATATTAAGGGGGATTTTCAAGTTATTATGTTATTTTGTTTTATTTTAGAGTATAGTGTCGTATTTCAAAAACACCCTACTATTCCAGTCCTCGAAAAATATATAATATGCTTTTCTTAGCCAAATGTTAAAACATAGGCTGGCCCTTTGAGGATTAGTAATATTTTAAGAAAAAAAGAGAGCGAATGTAAAAACAAATACATAGAGTACAATAGCGAAAGACCATAATGGAAACCTCATTATTAGCAAATACCGCAAATACTTTTTAATAGTTCGTAAATTTTTTTATCCATCTATTTTTAAATTTACAGAATTAAACACTTCGATCTTAAATATAACTGAAACTGGATATGATTCCCGACGTAAGAAGTAAAATTTTTATGAAGTTGTTGATGACAGCACCAACATTCTTTGGATTATAAATAACTACAATCATAGTTGTCTTGCTTTAGAGTGGCGGGTGGGGAAAAAGGATTATACATCGGATGTACTACCTCAGACTAGTATGAATTTGAGTTTTTATGCATTTTTTTCGAGCTTTTTAAAGTTTATAAATTATATTTTAAATCTTATATGTGATGTATTTTGAGTTTTATTGTAATTTTTTTGAGCTTAATGTTCAAATTAATTAACTCAATAACTTTATATTAAAATTCATAATTTTTAATACTACGCTCAAAAACTTTATTATAAAGCTCAAAAACTACATTATCTGTGGTAGTACATTAGATGTACAATCCACTTAATATGGCGGGTGAGCATCTGAAGAATTCGCTTTTAGAGTTGTAGAACAAATATAGAGGAGTGCATCCATGACACAATCCGTGTTAGACATTTTTCATCAACTAACAAACAACTTTGTGACGGTCTTCCTTTTTGATGATATTTTGGTAACCACCAAATCGATATGTACATTCACAATGTAAGTTATAAAAAATCTATACATTGAATATGAAGTACTAAGACATGATCTAAAGTGAAAGAGCATAAAATAACCAACAAAGTAGGGATACATACCATGATGGTTAGTAAGGATACCCAATCTTATTTCATGTGTCTTTTTCGGTGGGACGCACTTCCTTTTCTAGCCCCCGATCCTTGTAGAAAAAAATGTGTAAATGAGATTAAATGGATAACATGTTAGTAACAATCAAAATAACATGTTAGCCCCTAATCCTTATTTTTCTCTTTTATTATTGGGAGCATCTAAAAGAAATGCATATTCACTTCTTTTCCTCTTAAATTTCAATGCAACTGAAAGTTGCTAACAATTTCCTTGTCAAATCTTCACTGTACATACAGCATGTGTCGGTGAACTTGTATTAGCAACAAACAAATCCTCATTGAACTCAGACACTATTCGTCTTAAATTTAAAACTGGTCAAATATATACTAAATCACCTTACTAATTGCCTAGATAATACCAATTTTTTGTCTTTATTGCTGTCATGTGACACTATTTGACCCAAAATGAATTAAAATTTGATATTAGTAATGTAGTACATATTTGCAACGTGAAATTAACATAGAGGTAAGTTAATTTTACGATCAGATTTTGCTAAAAATACAATAACTAATCAACTAACAAAGAGAGAAGGTTGAAACCAAATATAAAACAAATGATCAATCCCAAACCGCGTTTCGCAAATAAAAGAATAGGATTAGCAAAAGAGCAGTGAATGAAAATAACGGTTAATTACTACCCAATTGATGATATCGATCAATAACCTGCAAAGTATGAAGCCCCTTCCGAATTCGCGAAAGTGGTAATCAAGCCCCTCTACTTTATATCATTGTAAAATTCACCCCCTTAAGTTTAAAATGGAGTGATTAGGCCCCATAACTACACAATAAGTGAAAGTAATCCCCTTATCCAAAATCTCACGAGAAATTCAATTTATCATACCGAAAAAGTAAATTGGGTTATGCTTTTACACAAAAAAAAAAATTAATGTAAAAAAATAAAGATTTATAAATGTTAATATAAATTAGAAAAATAATTGAAATTATATTATGAAAATCAAAATATTTTTCGTTGTTTATAAAATATAAATATTTTTCAACTTTTTAACAAGCTAAAAAACAAAAAAATGCAAAATATTTTAGTAGATTAGATAGTTGAGATGAAATAAAAACTCAAAATAATAGATTTACATGACAAAAAATATAAAACCTAAAAAAGATAGGAAAAATATAATAACAAGATAATATATTTAAAGTTTTTTTTTTCGACATTTCAAAAATATTTTAGTATAAATTTTGAAATTTTTTTTTACAAAAAAAAACATATTGAATAGCAGCTCTTTTTTTTTTTATGATTAAGAGAAAATGAATTTCTCGCGAGATTTTGTTAAGGGGCTTAATTTCATCTTTTTTATAACTCGGGGCTTATTTACTAAATTCTAAACTTAAGGGGGTGAATCTCACAATTGGGCAAAGTAAAGGGGCTCGTTTACCACTTTCGCAAATATAAATCTGTCGAATTGAAGACAATGTTGAAGCAATATATAAGTAAAGGTTCAAACTTGAAAACATTGGTTTAATTAATACATGATGATTCGATTTGCTCATGTACTCCGTAGTAGTTAATAGTCCTGATCTCAATATCCTCGTCTACTTTTTCAGTTCTTTTTGTTTGATTAGGAAAATTTATTTCAAACTATTTATTAAGTTAATTAATTACTCTATAGCTATAACTCTATAAGAGGCATTAGTTTTGTAACTAAACTCTCATGTAAATGAGGGGAGTCGAAACAATTATTAAAGTGAGGAAGAAAAAGGTGATGTAAAAGAATTTTAAAAAAAGGGAATGTGTCGTAAAATTGCCACATTGGATTTTTTTCAATATAGGGATACCATGTCGACTCTTTTAGTTTGTCTTTTTATTATACTAGTTGTTGCGTCACGCCCTATCGGGCGCGACACCCCAAATTCGCTAAATACTGTCCGATAACTTAATTTGGTCTATGAAGTAAATTATCTTAACTAAACATACTTATTAGAATGCATTCTAAAATATTTTAGCCGTGCGCCAAAAATAAGGCTTTAATGTAAAATACTTATGTCATAATATTCGCAAAGCATAAATTAAAACGGGCATTTCAATAAGAAAATGTTTTGGAGAACAAATTGCGGGACAAGGACGTGCCAACATAGCATTTATTAAAACATTGGCGAAATTTCTTGGTCACGATGTCTAATGCTAACTAATTATAAAACGATTGTTGGAAAATAGCAGGCGAAATGACAGTGCCTCTCTACCTCATTTTCTTTCCCTTAGTCTCTGTCTCGACCTTCATCCCTTTCCCGTTCCCTTTCCCGTTCCCCTCACAAATAATATCCTACAACTGGTTGTAGTATAACCATCTTAAAGTTACTGAGCTATTACATAAAGTTGTTGAGCTATTTTATAAGGTATTGAGTAATTTTACAAAATTATTGAATTTATTAATTATTTCTTTAAGCTCAATAACTTTATACTATAACTCGTCAATTTTATTAGTAAAACTCAACAACTTTGTAACAATGCTCGACAATATTGAAAATGTTGTATATACATCCAGTTGTATAATCCATTAACTGCATTCCCCTTATACGCATTTTGATGTTTCCTCATCTCCTCTTACTACTTGTCCCTCTTCCCTTGGCCGATCCTCCTTCTCTTCCCCTGATTTTTCTCTCATATTACCCTTGAGCTCGTCTCTCATATTACAATGCTCGACAATATCTATAACATGATTTTTCTCTCATATTACCCTTGAGCTCATCTTTCATATTACTCATCCTCTACTTACACTCTTAACACTTCTTTCATTTATCCTCAAAACATTTAACTTTATGTTTCCCTTCTTCTTTCTCCTCCTCATGCTCTCCTCCTTCCCTTTCCTCTTATCGCATGCATCATTTGCTTTTTCGCTCCCTCTTCCTCTTTCCCCTCATTCTCTTTCCCAACCTCCATAGCCTCAATATCTTTCCCTTTGGTAATGCTTGGTGTGTTAAAACATTACAACCCGTCAATACTTCCTCATCCTCTCCCGCTTTCCTTCTTCTTCTCTTTCCACTCTTCCTTACCCTTTTCTTATCCTTTTCCATCGTCATCTTTCCATGTCTGTCGCCGTCTCTTTCCCACTCTTTTGTATATCTCTTCCTTTCATTGTCGCCGCCTCTTCCCCATTCTCCTATTTTATTTTTCGCTTCCCCTTCTTCACCCCCTCCACCTTTTCAGTCCTTCTTCAACTTCAAATTGGGATATATTAGTGCCATCGTTAATTTTAAAAAAAATTATTGGATGGACTTGGGTGTCCAACTCACAGTCACTATTATATTATTTTAAATATGTTCAGGGTTTAGGGTTTCTCAATCCCGCTATTTTGTTTAGTTATATACCAATATAAACGCTTTTACTTTTTTGAATTGTAAGGCCATTGTTTGTCTAAATTGTTAGGAAAATTGTAGCGTAAAATAATGTAGCAAATTTTCCTCTTGATGTGCAAAAAACGTGCATGAACCACTTGCCCACCTTGTTGCCACTTCTTTTATTTTAGTAATGATGATTGCGATGCTGATTGGCATGGATCTAGCCATTTAATTAGCATGGGGTTGGGCCTATTCGGGTGTTTACTGTTTTTTTTGTGACAGACTAAAGACTGACTCATTGTGGTAGATTGGGATCTTTCTTTTTGGAGTGAATTGGAATTTACTGGAATTTAATGGAATTTTGTGGTTGGTTGCCGTTTGTATTGCCTTATAGTTGGTTGTTGCTTTAGGCGGACACAAGAGCAGCTACCCCAGCCTTTTGTTAGGTTATTAAACTGATCTATTGGTTGGGTCTTGGTTTAGATAAGAAGGCTTGATCGGTGACTTAGAGGCCGGTAGGTTAGTGTACCTAACGGGTTTTGGAGTCCCATATAGCGTGGTGCCCTAATTTGGCGAATGTTTTGCGATCTCGTTATGGGACATTGAATCAGAAACTAAAAGATTCCCCATAATAAGCTGAATATTATATACAGACAACTATTTGTTTATCATCAAATCATTATCATGAAAAATTTGAAGCTGGTGCCGATTAAATAGCGAACCCTAGGGTATAATTAGAAATATACGAACCCAAAAGAAGATGTTATAACATTTGGCATAACAGGCATACTATTTTGTACAAAGATTGTTGTACAAATAAATTAAAATTAGATCTCAAGCAAGGCCAATGTGAAATTGTTGAACCACAATCGAATCAGCCGAGAATGAAATCAAATAAAAAGTTCAGAAGTATACATATAAAACTTAATTTATGCAGGGTTACATTTTTTTTCTTTTTTCCCATCATATTTCTTTTAAATAGACCCGGGCAGTTAATACTACTTTAAGTGCTCTCTTCAATCCAATCCAATAGTAACATTTTCTTTCGAGTGTTTTTTGAAGCGACACTATAACCGTATTTTTTGTTGATTATGCATTACAAAAAAACATAATTTTATGAAAGATTTTATGAAAATAGAGAGTTTCCTTAACGCTCTGCCCCACTCTACCTCTCCACCTCATCTCCCTACCACTCTCTCACACTCTCCCTCCCCATGCCTCCCTCTCAGCAATCTCCATCTCTCCCTCATTCTATCATACCCCTTTTACTTCTCATTCCACCCTCTAAATCTGAACAAACCAAACAGAAGTCTCTCTCTTACTCTTCATTTCATACTCACCCTCTCTCTGAAGCTAAATCTTAGTAAATCCAAGCAATTACAAACTCTTTTTTCTTTCTCTCGTACTCCCCTTCCCCTCTTTCCTCTTTTATTTCTCCCCTCCCTCTCTCCATATTCTATCTTTCATCTGCCTTCATATCACCCTCCCTTTACAGGGGCCTTCAACTAACTTTGAGGATCAATATGATTTAAGAAAAATGAGATTCCCCTATTGGGGTTTCGGTCATGGCATCGCGCATAAATGTATTCAGAGCAATGCATCATTTACTAAGAAAAGAACAAACCAGGTAATATAGGCAGGAAAAACTTTAAATAATCGAAAATATTAAATAAAACAATGTAAGCGTTGATTAAATTAAAATATAAAATAAACAACAAGAGAAACAAGCAATACTGAGGCAGAACCAGAATCATGTTCCCCCAATCAGCCTGCATTGCAGGGTACAATTAGAGACATTTTTTCCATATCACTACCTCATGTATGAACCCAATAAAAAAGCTAAATCTTTTTTTATATATAAAACATGATCAATAAAGCTAATAAATGTCAAAAGCATTGAAACCCAACAATTACACGTATCTTTTACGTAATCCTGGGATCCAAAAATCTCTTCCGACTCCACACTATCTTAAAACTTCATTCTAAAACCCGTACCAGCAGTTAGCCGTGCAGAAATGGTCAACAGTTACAGAAAATCAGTCATAAGCAAGCACTTAACGACAATGAACTTTCTTGTCGCGCTTCAAAAAGCTATGACGTCCAACTTTCCATACAACTGAGCTGCGGTATCCTGTAATGAAAAATAATATGCTTGATCTCATGTTCTGTTTGAGGTCTAAAGGTAATATGCCTGGCATCCATCTTTTAATAAAGTTGCGGCATTCTGACTTTTACCCGGCATATATTTTGACCATTTTTTGTCTCATTTCTCGGAGTTTCACTAATTTGTTGTCCCACTTCTCAGAATTGAATTAATAAAATATGGACTATGATATATCTCTACTATGCTCTAAAAAATTAAATGAAATATTCTAGTTTAGTAGTCTACTAAACATATTAAAACCATTAACCACATGATAAAGAAACCAAGTTGTCCAACACACTCAATTTGAAACCCAAGCTTCATCAACTTACTCAAAATACGATAGTTGACATAATTATGTATTATAGACTATGGTGGCTTTCAACGACGTAATTCAATATTGGACACTTAATTTCAGGTTTAGTTCACTGTTTTGGGTAAATAATACAACACTGGGAAAAAATATTCTCTTATAATCATCTACCATCAACTAATAAATCCCCACTTTCATATATATAAATTAATTTAAATTATAAATCCAACCAAAATTCAAACCTAATAACATATTAAGAACCAAAATTCAAACCTAATAACATTTTAAGGATTGCCTTTAATGGACGTATGTGTGAACTGAACTCTGAAATTTACGTGTAAATGGTGAGTTTCTTTCGTTCTTGTCCTGTCTCCTCGCCAAATTCCATTTGTGCCCCAATTTGGCTAAATGGTACGCTAAAATAATTTGGATATACCAAAAACAGATTGTGACATGGTTCCCTAGTTTCTTTGGATAATAATATAATTTGGGTACGTGAGCAACGTAAAATAAATATTGGTTAAATAGCAGATTCGGTTGTTAGAGCCAAACTATATATTAACCAACATATTGCCTTGTAGTTGTCATCACAACGGACCATATTACGAAGTAATGCAATTACAAAATTTAAAATAATTTATTTTAAAATGGGATAATTACTTACTTTAGTATTCTATAGTATGGACATGTACGTTATTATTTAACGAGCGTGGTGCCCTAATTTAGCAAATTGGTGGACATAAAAAAAAAAGGGAAATGTTCTGTCATATATTTCTAAACAATAGCCAAACACAATACTTATTACGCAAACGGCGAAGAAAGCCGTAGACAACAGTAGTTATTGTCTGCAAATTAACAAAAACAAGAAGCTATCAACATGAACACAAATTGAACGAGACCAACGAAACATAACACGCTTATTAAGCTGTGGAGTTTGGACCCATGTGACCATAGCACCCTTCTCCACAGGCTCATGGGTAAAGCAAACGGAAGGTGTTAACAACATTAGCGGGAGCACAAATAACATCCACATTAGTGAGAACCTGGTCATAGATTGCGGACTTGCTTAGGTATTGAAAATCCCCCAAAGTAGCAACCGAAAGCTGACGGCCTAGTTGATGGAAATTATTTTCCCATCACTCCTCCTCATCGTCCCTGTCTTCGGCCTATTTCCAAATTCCATTCCATTCTGCTTCTCCCATCTTCTACTCATCCTTGTCATCCTCTTTTCTTTGCCACTTCTCTAGGTTCCACCTACACATCCTCTCCTCTTTCCCCTTCTCCCGCTCCTTTATTTAGCACAAAACAAAGCTCGGTAATGATTAATAATAAGGCTACTAATAACAGTAACTGAGTTAGCTTATCAGAACCGCCTCTTTGCAAATAAACCGACCGGTGTTTAACACTTCACAACACTTACTACTCATGTGTATGATATACTTTTCAGCACTTATTATTCATGTCTATTTTAATTTTCTGAACATGCAATTGTCATGTTTTTTATAATATATTTTGCAGCACTTAATATTATAAAGTGGACTCATACTAATGAATAGGTAGTTGATCAACTATGTATTTTCCTTAGAGCTCTGTTTATTCTAATTTTCATCAAGGGTCAATTAAGGACGACCAGATAAGTATCCAAATGGAAAGGTATACCTACATAGATCTACAACAACAATAAGGTCAAAGAAGTCAAAAATCTAAAAGAGATAGAATACTCACCGTACAAAGGTCATAACTATCACTCAAATGAAACAAAGTGTTTGTCTCAATACGAATTTGTTTGACCTTGCATAATCAATCGACAATCTAAGCACATTTGCTGCCTCTACCACAAATTAAAAATCTGAAAATGTACACAAAAGAGCAAGATTTTATTACCAACAATTTATCATATATGAGAATAACAAAATAGATAGAAAAAATGTGGCATCATGTAGTATACGCGACAAAAGAAAAAGTGAGAACCGTATTAGCTTTCCAAATTTTTAAACCTCTAATATCCTTCAGAAGAGCTAAACACACTCTTACGTGATACAAAATAAAATAGAACTCAGAAGCGCATGCAACAAAGATAGGGTTAGCTTGTCAAATTTTCTAGCTTTATCAAGATATACAAATAGATGATATAGTCTGCGCCAAATTATTACCATAAATTTATCAATTGTTATCTCCCTTGCCCCATCTTTACACTGAAATTACGACTAAATATACGAACTTATAAACGCGTAGCTATGCGTCTAACCTCAAATAGTCTCTTATCCAATAATTGGTCAGTGGAACATAGATATGGGATCAATTCATCAATAACATGGCTCACACTTTCCAATTATGAGCGTAAATATGAAACTTTCATCCACAAATTGAACCACCGAAATCAAAATAACACAACCCCAATTCATAATCCCAACAAATACTATCAATGTTCCAATACCTCGGAAATATCAGTGATAGCAAAAACTATATGAGGTACGCATATTAGAGGGCATCCTAGTTTAAGTAAAATATATAAATCAAAGTTAAGGGAAATCAAGAAAGTGGAAACATGGAAAAAAAAGGTGTGGTTTAGTATTGATATAGAAACGCACACCAAAACTCTCATCTCCTCTCAAAATTTTGTGGTGCCTATTATAATCTGATCTAGGATATTTCCAATACACTTGGTGACGGCGCCTAAAAATGCAGCAAGTTAAAGCTGTAAGTAAGGTATGCAAACAATACTATGTAAACTAGTTATATAGTACACTGATTTGCCTATAATACTATTTAGACCAGTCACCTAAACAACAGTAGAATTTTATTTTTATATCGAATACATAGCATACGGCAATCAAATATAATTATTTAATTCTGTAGGTATATGGCAAACAGATTTCTAGCAGTTTGTGCCTAACCCTATGTACCACAGTATCACTTATGTAGGAAGTTGCACGCACCACTTTTTAACTGCATAACACCAACGAAACCTAGTACCGGTAATATTATTTAACTCTGTAGGTTGAAGCTATGTAAATCCCACCATATTTGATAACGCCGACGCCAATAATAATTCTAACACTTACTAAATGAGCTCGCCTAATATGTCTAGTCGTTAAACAATCACATCAATTTCAATGCAAAAGTAACACCATTAAAGCTAAAAATCGCATTATTCCCCAATCGAAGTCTAGCCAAAACACACCAAACAAACAATCGGGACTTATGTTACAGGGAAAACAAACGCAAACCGCATCATAGTCCAAAAAACCGCTATAGTCAAACCCCAAAATCCAGCCCAAGCAAAATCCGAACATGAGATGCAGTATCAAAGTGTGAATTTAAACAGTTTAAAACCTAAATATGCAAATCTCTACCTTATGAATAATGATCCAATGCATTGCCTAGTTCGTCGCATACCGCGCTGTAGAGCTGTCACGACTCACGAATAACCCACCAACAATGGCCATGTGAAAAAAAAAGTAAGAAACATTTAGCTTAGTAAAACAGGTCAAATCCCATTTAAACCCACCATAGCGTAACAAGCTGGACACCTAAAAAAAAAACAACGCTCACCCAGTTGCAATACCCAGAACACAAAAGAACAACTATTAAGCCGAGTAAAAAAGTGCCAATGTGAAAATGGAACATGATTTCATTTTAAAATACATTTGTAGATTTGGTCAATGTTGAATGGTGAAAAGTTAAGCAGAGGTCAAAGGGCCAAATCTAAGTCCATGTGAACACAAATTAGTTTCCCACACTTTGCATACACAAACCAAAATATTCACCCAAATAGATCTAATAATAATCTATTTGGTTTGAGGACGACAACATTGACTCGGTGCCTTAAGAGACGTAAGTATGACTTAAGAGCCAAAATAAGGTATGCAACTTAAAAACGTGAAAGACCTTCCGACCTAAAAAATGTACTCCCTCACCAAATTTATATTTCCCCAGGTGACTTTTGCAAGCTAAAGATGTCGACTTTGCCTGATATATTTCAGAATATGCAATAGCTACGCTTCTTGGAACCGTGAAATTGCAAAGCTGTACAGACAGACTATAATAGGCTATACAGACAGACTAAAACTAACCGGGGCAATGTTGATAAACCTAAAAGAAAGCAATTAAGACCATCAAAATGCTCTTTTGAGTAGTGAAAACATAGATATGACAAAAATCATTTGGCTGGAACTGAAAAAGTACCCTGTAATTAAAGAATGAGCGTCACCAATCCAATCCAACTGAGCTTTTGGGCGAACCATAGCAAATACCTAGCTTTTTCTTCCATCTTCACAGCTAAACTATATAAACTGATTATACCATTGACGTATAGGAAACATAATAGGGAAAGCGACGATGAAAAAATAAAGCTTACAGTTGAGGCCCAATCAATGGTCTCATAATGTTTGAGGTCTAACCAATAGTTTTATACCTTAATAGATGTCAAATGATGTTAACTAAACAAAGAGAAGCTGGAGAAATGATTATTTAAGACCTACTTTTTTTTGTCATATAAGCGACCTAAACAATATTCTAGTCCTATTGGCAGGGTATTTGATGTGTAGTATGAATCTGAATACAGCATGCACCATATAAACCAAACAAAGTTTACCCTCATAAGTAACTCTTTAATTTTTTATAGCAAGACTTGCTTACGACCTCGGTTCCAGAGTTCATAACTTCACCTTGAAGTACAAAGGAGTAGAAATCTATAGGAGAACTAACTTCATCATACTTCTTAAATTTACACCTTTCATAAGAATCCAACACATTAACCTCGCCTCCAGAACAGAAACACCCAAAGATCTTGACAAAAAATGGTCAGGATTGTATTTGAAATTTCAGAGCATCAACAATCAAACTTAAAAAACAGATTTGGGAACTGACTTACGTTATCAATTAAATTCTCCAAATATTCAAAGAGGGTCCACAAACAAACTCTAAATCAAAAAAAAAAATGCTAGCAAACCAAACACAAATTATAGAGTAAGACGCAAACACAAGTTATAGTAAGTCGAAATCTGTAAAAAATAATCATTTACTACTAATGAATTGAGTTGTTGTTTTTACACAATGAGACCATCTCATAGTGTGAGACCGTCTCATACAATAGACACCGCAAAAAAAATGTTTAAATCAAAACTTTATGGATGAAATTCACATAATGTTTCTTACACCACATGACACAATTTTAAGAGTCTAAAAGTTCCCTTCTCTAATATTTAGCGTATTGACTGCATTCTCCTTTCAAAGACCACCAAACATAGTGTAAAAGACCATACACATGCATCAATTTTAGAGTAAATACAAAGCGAGTCATTTATAGCCCCTATATCTCTATAACTCAGCACCACCAAACAGAGATCAACCACCGTGATTACTTGTTTATGATGTTACTAAGGCATTTGAGAATTATAAAACCTTGATTCCGTGGTTCGGGTGGAAATGTATCGAGTTAGTAATTCCAGTTTTCTATGCACGGATCCTAAACCCAATTTCAATTTGTCACCCACTGACACGAGTTTTACTGAAACACATTGTGTAACAACGTTTTCCATATAGGACAAACTATAATTTGCAAGTATCCTAAAATCTAATAAATAGTTGTACGTGTCCTACATAAGATGATACACAACTCTTTACATTTTAAACAAATTACAAATAGATTTGAAAAATATTAAAGGAAAAAAAAGGAATAAGGAATAAGGAAATAAACTTGCCTATAGATAGTTGAACCTCTAGCGCAACACTGAACCTCTTGAACAACACATAAGAATGAATTCCTTTACCATGAATCCAAAGCTGTGCCATAGTAACGAACCAACATTAATATGTGGAAATGTAGGTTTATTACATCCATATCGCAGTAACTTATTATACACTTTTGTTCTTAGTTCAGCCTTTCTGCGGGTTCCTATGTCAATAATTAAACCTTTCTGACATATATAATATATATATATATATATACCATAAAAGGGGGAGAATCGGAAGCAAATACATTTGGCTGTGTAGAAGACAACATAACCAACATGAATCAAATAACCACATAACCAACATGAATCACACAATTACTAATAACCTCAATCAAATATTACACAATAAAAAGAATCCACATAGCCACTAAACAAACCTGTTTCTTATACCACATGACAATTTTAAGAATCTAAACGTTTCCTTCTCTAATATTTTGTGTATTGACTGCATTCTCCTTTCAAAGACCACAAAAAATATTGTAAAAGACCATACACATGCATCAATTTTAGAGTGAACACAAAGCCAGCCATATGATACTTAACCTAATAAGGAGACTACTGACGAAATTGCAGAAGTTCCATAAATTCCAGGCGATAGAACTTATCATCAGATAATATAAGAATGTTCTTCGTATTCTTATTCCTTGCATCTTGTACCTATCAACTTGCATTAAGGAGCAAGTACATCCATCGACGGATCAATTTTTAACCGCACAAGGTTCCGACCTCTTGGGATATATATAAAGTTTTAAAAAAAGTTGTATTTTGCATTTTTTTTTTCTACAAGTAAAGTTAAAGGCTAATGCACATAATAAAACCTTTGGTCACTTACAAACTGGGGCCGCCACTAAGGACGTCATATGATATAGATCATGATATTGAACCTCTAACCTCAAATAGCCATATACAACAATTTTGTGACAGCTAAATGTTCCTTAAAATCAGTTCATTACATTTTCTCATGTAGTTTGTGTAGCAGCAAAGACTTATTTTCAAGGGTAACAGAACACTATTATCATATTAATCTAGGGGATAAACAAATAACAGTATAAAATGGAGCGACAAACCCATTATTGTTTAGGCCAATCTTATAAATGAAGACAACCTATGACTCTTAAAAGGATCCTAACTTCCTTATAGCATTTACATTTATATAAAGTAGTAGAAAAGAACAAGTAAGAAAATCGGACGTCAGTTATATAAACACAAACTTCGCCTACTACTCTTTATCGGTATACAGTAGTAGAAAACAACACTAAGAAAACTTGATGAACATTGCATGAATGAAAATGGCTAGTTCCACTTTTAATATAATTCATTTTACTGAACTCAGTTGTTAGAAGACTTGTGTTCAACTAAAAGAAGACTTGTGTTCAACTTAAATATTATCAACTCATAATTGGCGATGATCCAACAAGGGTAAACACTGCTTAATTAATATACCCAACGGAATAAATGGTGTATAATCATAGAAAAATTGTGGTCAAAGATGGAAAAAGGGCATCAAGAAAAACCTGGAGGAGAAAAGGGGAAAGGATCAGAGGCTAACTTCACTAAGAGTTACTAAGCACTTTTAAATCATAAAAAATAAGTTACTATAAAACATGCAGTGGCAAGAACCTGTCAGCTTGCAATGATAAGAGCAACTTCTAGCTCCGTTTCTGTTCGAACCAAGCCATCTTTGGTAAGTTAGTTTAAATCAATTCCAAGCTCAAAGGGATAGCTAAAAACCCCAACATATCCAAGGTATTTAAATAGCACAATAAGTATCAAGATCAATATAAATAAGAATTTACCTTATATATCTATTAAATTTACTCTTATAAAGCTTTTTGTTGTCATGTTATGTTTTCGGATCAAGTGTTATCCATCTGGAATAGGTAGGAAGATAAAAATACTCACCAGTAAACTGAAGCAAGACAGTTCCGCACAACTGGCTGTGAATCATGGAGCACCCATTGAAACCTAAACTTACAGGGTAAAAGAACATGTACAACAATTGAAATAGCGTGGGAGGTTGCAGGTAACAGGCAGAGTGAAAAGTACGAGACTGTCACGTAAGCAAGTCCCTCCCAAGTGAAGGCCACAAATATATGCTAAATCTACAAATGCATTAAATTCCTATACAACAAACACACAGCGGTTTCCAACTCCCTATCAAAGTAGAATGAAGAAATAAATCAAAGGTATGAATAGCAAAGCAAAGGTTAAGCAAGAGTGAAAATATAAGGGATACAAGGGTCATTTCAAATAATATAAAAGTACCTATTTCCTGGGCGTGACTTGTGGCCGAATCTCGGTGCGTTGGAGTGGGAGATTGCCAGCGTGATCTGCAGCATCAGAGACGAATCCAATTGATTAGGGTTAGGAATTCTAAATAAGAAAGTTTATTTTGTAAGCCCAATCAAAGAAATAGGTAATAACGTTGTAAAAAATGCATGGTACAAAAGCCAAGACGGCATGTGAGTCGGGGCCTAGTCAAATGTCTCATACCCTAAAGCAGTGATCAAACAATCTAAACCAATAATCATCAGTAACTGAAGCAAGACTAGTCCGCACGACTGATCGTGAATCTTGAAGCACCCATTGAAACCTAACTGAATGAGTAGAAGAACATGTACAACAATAGAAAGAGCGCTACGAGTGCAAAAAGTGTGAGACTTCACGTAAGAAAACCCTTCCCAAAATGAAGGGCCACATATATAAGTTAAATCTACAGATGAATTAAATCCCTATACAACAAAACCGTAACATCCAATCGGCCTATAAAAGTAGAATAAAGAAATAAATCAAAGGTATGAATAGCAAAGCAAAGATCAAGCAGAAGGAGTGCAAATCTGATGGATATACATGTCATTTCAAATAATATACAAGTTCTTTCTCTCCCTCACTTCAGGCTTTCCAAATGCACAAACAGAGTGTGCACTACAAATGTCAGCATGTAGCAACACCGAAGTAAGAAGTGCCAATAACACTACGGTTAAAAGACGAAGTAAACTGCTACAGGAAAGCACCTGGCGAGCACAATTGCAAGACATACATTGGGAGAACAGTTGCTGCTGTCGTGGCATACAAAAACAATAGGTAGCAAAATACTACCTCTACGGTACTGTGACACCCTCAAATTTGCGGAAAGAAAAAAAATTAATTTAAATACATAATGAAGGTGTCTGAAATAAAAAGGTCATTACAAAACGGAAATAATATTCTACAAAAGAAATATACAAGACGGGAGACATATCTCCCGTATAAATACGGAAATGAAACGAGTGTATAATAATATACAATCTAAGAACCGAATATAGGTCCAAGGTAAATACTTCGCTCGCTAGCTCGTCAATGTACCCAATGTATGCATTCACCACCTGTTCGACCGCATTAAATATAAACGCGGAAGCCACAGTCAGTGGGGAGTAACTCCGAGTCCTCCCAGCCACGAAATGTCGAGTTTAATGAAACATGAATAACATAAAAGCAATGTATATGGAAAATACAAAACTTAAACATATATGATATGCTTTTCATGTTATGAAACCGATAACTAACAAATAACCTAGCATGTGACAGCTATCATGTGAAACCGATAATAAACTATAACTCGAGGTAGGGAAGCTGGTATGCTAGCTCAGAGGTTCCTCTCAGAAACATGGCCATGATACACTCAAACCCTAATCAACACGTAATCATGTGAATCAGTTAACAATCGGTAATCCAAACTCTATCAATCCTAGCCGGATTGCATCTCACCTTCTAGAACTCATAGAATCATACAAACATGAAAGACCAATCCTTCTACAAACAGGCATAAGTTCTTAGCACAGTCAATAGTCGACTTCTGTAACTCGGGGCTATACCACAAGGTAGGAAAACATCCTAGTCCTAGACTGATCAGACCTAGCGACAACAGCTATTCCATTCCCCGTCCCATGACATAACCGTACATGAGAAACTCTACTAGGCGACCCCCTAAGCAGAGATGGCTAGTACTTAAGCTGGCTCCATTCCCAAAGTGGAACTATTAGGCAGCCATGCCCCGACTTGGAGATAAGCCCCCCAGGCCGTGACACAAAAGCTATCACGCAGTGAACTATATACTCGTTAAAGATAGTAAGGCCTATCAATGTCATGGTCCAAGCTACTCATTTAGAATTAGAATGGTCAAGACGCCATATACTCATAATTCTCTATGGGTACTTAGTCAACACGACACCAACCATAAAATTAAACAGTCACGGAAACCATTCCTAACATGTGACTAATTGCATATAAATCATAATCAAATAACATATCGCCTCATATCTACTAAGGCTAATTCATTAATTAAATACAACCTTACTTGAAGACAAACCCCCGACCCGAGTCCCGCGACGGGTCATCAGTCAAATCGGGGCTGACTAGATCTTAGTTTGACCAAACCCGTTGGATCAAACCGGCTAGAAACAGAGTCTTTATCACATAGACTTACACAAAAAATCAACATATTCAATACATGTTATTTTATAAACTTCTAACATGTGAATTATTATAACATACCAGAACCCCGTTTGACTTAACTGATATCAAATTAAACTACGGTCTCGTCTTATAATTTCTAACATGTGAGAAATAATAATTTAATGAAAAAAAACCTTTTTAATTAAATATTTTACTTATTAATATTTCTCGCTTGCTAATTATTACAAAACGCGATAAAAATGACGATAACTCAAAAACCGTCACAAGTCCCAAAGTGGGACCCAAGGACTGAGTTTGGGCCGGACCCACATGGGCTTGGATGGGCCCCACGGCCTGTTTTGACAAAAATGGCTGTTTTGCTTTATTTTTTCAAAAACCGATTTCTAATATTTTCCCGCATACTTAACATAATTAAAACCCGTCAAAACAACAATTAAACAATCAAACATCGACACAACCCAAAGACCAAAACCCGGACCCACCATGACCAACCCAGACCGGGTCTGAACCGGCCTGGACCGGTCTGGTTGGTCCGGTTCACTACCAACCCCACGGTTCACACCACAAACCCCACCAAATTAATTCCACCTTGTTTAATTATCAAACTACCATTTTTAACAACCTTCCCTACTAAATCATAACTTATTAAAATCATCAAAATTTATCAAGAACACCAAACTTGTTAAAATTTCCTAAACAACATAAAAATCATAACTTATTAAAAATCACCAAAATTTATCAAGAACACTAAACTTGTTAAAATTTCCTAAACAACATAAAAATCATAACTTATTAAAAATCACCAAAATTTATCAAGAACACTAAACTTGTTAAAATTTCCTAAACAACATAAAAATTCATGCAACATAAAAATCATCAAGAACAATAAAACCACATGAAAATTCCATACAACATAAAAATCATCAAGAACCATAAAACAACATAAAAAATTCCATACAACATAAAAATCATCAAGAACAATAAAACAACATAAAAATTCCATACAACATAAAAATTCCATATCTTCTCATGTTACTACTAAAATCATAAATAACCATAACATGAACCAAAACTAAAGACTATGTGACATTAATTCGTCGAGTAAAACGGAATTGTTACCTTAGCTAGCCAAAATAATTAGCACCAAAATAATAAGAAGTATAATAATAAGAAACCCTCCTACTAATCTTCACCCAAAATATACGAGTCTCCAAACTCGTCTTCAAAATCTTCCCCTATAAGAAATAACAAGAAAACATTATTAAAACTTAAATATAAATTTCCATAATTAAAGTGTTTGAAAATGATCTTGACGGAATTGAAAATAAAACATACGTGAAGATGGAGAGCGAAGAGGAGAGTCTAGAAATATAAATTAGGATGGATTTAATTAAGAAACGAAGATTTTATGAAGGTTTTGCTCAAGAACGATGAAGAACAAAAGATGAACGACGAAGAACACGAAGAACGATTAAAGAAAGTGATGTTTTGATCTTAATTTGATTTGTTGTAAAATGAAAAGTTGTTTGTGAGTAAAGTAGAGTGGTTTGAGCCGTGTACATATAGACAAATAAGGATGTCGAGTTTTGAAATTGTTGTTACGTAATTGACTCGCGTTTACTAATTATTTTACGGTAAACGATTTAATATAATTAACGATAAAGTTAATTACACTAAATATCAAGATATTATGTTATTAATAATCAAAAGAAAGACAAATATCTAGTCCTATTAGAGGACTTATGAGCCGTGTGAAATGATTAGAAGACGGATCTGATTTCGATCGTTTTGCGTAATTTTCGTTAACTGATCGATAAAGTGAAATAATATCTAGATATTATGATATATTAATCAAAAGAAATGAAAATATCAAGGTCTATTAGTGGGTAGGAGAGCCGTGTGAAACAAGATGATATTGGGTCTGATTTTTTTCTCGATTTGCGTAATCTCCGTTGACGGATCGATAAAGTAATTAAATATCTAGATATTTTGATTAGTTTAATCAAAATAATTAAAATATCTATTTGTGAGTGGAAAGCGATGACACGCGCGTGTGACTCATGCCAAAGTCGAGTTCCGATTTCGTTTCGCGCTTTACGATGAGTCGGGAATAGTTAAATGACGTTCGGTTAAAACCGTAAACGTTATTCTTTAAATTCCGAATAAACTCAAAATAATTATATTAAATTATGATAAATCTTAATAAATCTAAATAAAAATAAATCACAAATATTATTTTTTTAAATAAAATTTCGGTCTTCAAACTTATGAGCGAGTCGGGAAAAGTCAACGAAAGTCAAAGTCGACTTAAAAGTCGAGAAAAGTCGAAGATGACTTAAAAGTCAAGAAAAGTTTAGGACGACTTTTAAAAAGTCAAGGAAAGTCAAAGACAACTTTAAAAACTCAAGAAAAGTCAAAGATGACTAAAAACGGTCTTTTCATGAAATCTCTCAGAAATTCCAAATACGAACGCGGAATTTCAAAATAAGACTCGGAACAAAAATTCCTATTTTTAAAAACTTAAGTTCTACTGAAAAGTGTTAGTAAATATTTTTACTAGAAAAATCGGGTACTTTTCGGGTTGTTACATTCTCGCTTTTCAAACTTTCCGTCTTTCTCAAGGTGAAGAATATTCATCTTTGATTAACTATTTGTAGGTGGAGACCTTCAAGATCCCGACAAAGACTATTTCTTAATCGAAGAGGACCTTGACGCGGAGTGAAGACGCATAAAGGTTACGGTGAAGGGTTACTCGATATCATTTACGTGTTTTACGTGTTTTCTATGCTAGGAATCCTATTTAGAATATGATTAGTAAGCTTAGTAATTGTGTTGATGACGATACTTGTTGTTTGTTGAGAATCGATATGAGAATTGATGATTTATGTTGATAATCGATAATTGTTAAATGTTGATCCTTAGTGAAAATGGCAATTTTCGTGTGATCATGACCCTAGCCGGCCGACCGGCAGCCGGTCAGCCCATCGGCTGGGGCAGTGGCTGTAGATTTTGTGTGTTACATAATTTTGATGCATGAAATACGTCTCAGCCTGCTGACCGGCAGCCGGTAGGCCGACCGGCAGCCGGTAAGCCGACCGGCAGCCGGTAGGCCGACCGGCAGCCGGTAAGCCGACCGGCTGAGACACCTCAACCTTTCTCCTTTATTTTCCTCATAAGCCTTTGGTCCCAGCCGGGTAGCCGGCAGCCAGTCCCCTTGACCGGCTGGGACACTCTGATTTTTCATGTTGGTTTTCATATGCAACTTGGCGTCACTCGGGTGGCCGGTAGCCGGTCCACCTGACCGGCTGGCACCTGCTGGACTTGTTTGAAATTCTTGTTTACGTTTTCGTGTATGATATTTCCGATGGTTCATTTATCGTTTAAATTTACGTAGTGACTTATAATATGAATGTTTCGAATATATGATATTCCATTCGCTTGTATCACATGTTTTGTGACGGTTTTTTTGGTATGTTCCACTTTGAGTCGGTTTTTACAAATGTTACGGTTTGAGCACTATTTTGTTATGTGCTTTGTACTCTCATTCCCTTGGCTACCTCCACATTCGTAAGGCTGGAATGTCGGAATGAGGATGTATCCTTACTGCTTAATTGCATGTGTTAGTGGGCATACGACGACGTTGTTGGGAGGCGAACGCTATGCATTGAACGACCCGGCCGTCAAATGTTGTGTACTTGCGAGGTCGTGTTATTTGCATGTAGCGTACCGCTTGTTATGAGGCTTGTGCTCTTTTCCGCCTCTTTCGTGAATTATCGAACGAATTTGGGGTACTCGGCGTCTATGATTGACCGAGTCTTGGATACGAAATGTCATCGCATGTCGAATCGGAAAATGTTTATTCCGAGAGTCTGGCCAGGTTTATACTAGGACCGGATATTTATATCGTCGTACTACCAGGAGGAAATTAGTCTACATATACGAAATGTAGCATCGTCTATGCGTTCAGGGAAATGATGTATCCCGTGGATGCCTTTTAATCATACTTGTCATGTACACGTTGCTAGTGCGTTTCATTTACCGTGAGAGAGGTCGTTAACATATTGTATGTTTGGATGGATGATCATATGATTTGTTTATTCGTGATCTTTGGATGGCTTGGCATGGTTTGTTTGTCGAGTCTCATTCTTATCAAACTTATACCGCTAACGGTGAGATGCAAGCCCTAGTGAGCGTATTCGGTTGCCTAAGAGTGTCTTCCCCGAGTCTTTGTATAACATGATGGATTCGGATATGCATTCCATATGCTCTTATCATTATATATTGAAGTGCTTATTTATCCTTATCGTATTTCACATGTATATCTATATATGTATGCCTCTACTTTTGTATTTCCTTCTATGTACGTTTAATGTGATATGGCTGGGAGAACCCGGAGTTACTCCCCACTGATTGTGGCGTTCATGTTTTTCATGGATGAACAGGTTGCTTGCATGGATGGCATTTTGCTTGGTATTTTGGGTTCAGGTGTGAGCTAGCGGGCGTTGTCCCTTGAAGTTTCACCTCTATACGATATTTTAGCTATTTGCTAATCACTTTTACATTGTTAACCTTTTGAGAGACTACGTCTCTTGTTGTAGTATATTTCGTACTTTGGTTTGTAATTTGACACTCCTCGTATACTTATCTTGCATGTATAAAGGTTTTTAAAATACCGTATTTCCGCTAATTAATTCACATGCTTGTATGTTTTATTTCCGCATTCCGGAGGGTTGTCACATTGACTCCGTAAGAGTGCGGTTCGTTCTGGTGGGAAGTACTTTTGATAGAAAGCAAGAGCTAGACCATCCTAGTCGACTATTCCTAAGGCAACTCGATCAAGACTATTGATCCAGGGTTTTGCCTTTCCTCTTAAAGAGAAGGGAAAAAGCATTTCCCTAATCTGCTCTTGGGATACTCCAGTTTGTCTAATCGTGGAGCAATAGTCACAGAAGTTTTGGATATGAAGGTTGGGATCTTCTGTGGCATTGCCACCAAATTGATTTCTTTCTATTAGATTGATGAAGGCAGGTTTGATTTCGAAGTTTTGGGTAGTAATTTGAGGTGTAGCGATACCCCTTGGAAGTGTATATGCGGTGGGTTTGGAATGGTCGGAAAGTCGAACCATTTTCTTTTGTGAAGATGAAGATGGAATGTTGGTTGAAAGTTGATTGGTTTTTGGAAATGGAGATGAGAATGGATCTTCTTCTCCTTCAAGATTAGGTAAGATATCCGAGTATTTCTCACGAATACGATCTAAACTTGAAATATGAGAAGCTTTTGAAATTTCGTTGAATAGCTTTAATTTCCTACGCAGAGTTCTTTTTAGTTCGGGGTCTAAAGGAATAGGGGTCCTTAGTCTAGAAGATCTGGGCATAAGATTGGAAAGCTAAGATGAAAAATAAAGAGAGGTCTAAAGGAATTTGGGTTCCTAAAGACTAGATAAAACTAATTGTGATAAAAATCACAAGAAAAAGTAAAATTAAACCGTGCTCCCCGGCAACGGCGCCAAAATTTGATCGGGCCTGTCGCAAGCCCAATACAAAGATAATTTACCCAGACTAGGCTAATAACAAATTAATGTAATTAGGGAAGTAGGGGTCGATCCTCAGGGAGATGGTATTTCCTATGGATTGTGAATCGTCTCACAATTGAGTTTTATCTAACGATTTTCTGGGTTTTGAGGTTTTGAATTCTAAACTAATAAAGAACATAAAAACAAAATAAGAGTAAACTAAAATGAAAACAATAAAACAAATGATGAATTAACAATAATGAGAAGCATCTAGGGAAGTAGGTTCACACATGTAGATTGACATATTGATGAAATTGGATTTAGGATATGCAAATAATTCATTGCGAGTTCGTAAGAATGGTGTGTTCATTACAATCATAGATCAGATGGTCTAGCAGGCTTTTAGGCGATTTACTAGGTCTTAATCCACCATGTCACGCTTTGTCTATTCAATTCTCGTATGTCTACCTTGGAAAAGAATTTCATGCTAGTCAATGATTTTGATCAGGAATCGTCAACTATCGCTATGCATAGACACAATGTTTTAGAAGCACAATTTCTTTTATCCAATTATCATCTTTTAATCAATCCAACATGGCTACCCTACACCCTAGAAAGGTGACTACTCACTCATGATAATGTTTATGTCTAAGATGATATTAACAATGAAAACTAGGATAAACATGTTTAGTTGGTTTTTGACAATAATTTATACTCTTTATAAGGCGATAATAACGACGCTAATTGACAATCTAAGAAATGAAATTACGATTATAACAACATGAAAATGAATCTAAGATAATATGCAAAGGAAATAACAATCAAATAGAAAACACAAAGAACTTTAAACAAAGGATAAAATAGAAGTACCTAGGTGACGATCAACAACGAAAGCGATAACAATAATAAAAATCCCTCGCATAGAATAATCGTACCTTGAATTACAACTCTTGAACCCAACAAAGTAGACTTCAAAGATTGAAATTCTTATTGATCTAAGCTAATGTTTTGATATGAAATGGACAGAAATAAACTAAGAACAAAAGACAAAAGAAGAAGATAATCTAAACTAGAAAGACTAAAAACTAAGGAGAAATGTAAGAAGAAAGGAGATGTTGTGTAAGAGATTGTTGTGTGTTTTTGATGATATGAGAAGAGGGGCTGGAGCATCTATTTATAGTATTAGGGTTTCGTGGAGAAGGGGTCGAACATTAAACATATAAAACCAAAATAGGAAGTTGGAGCATCTTGGCCGCAGCAGCAGACATCCCCGATCGGGTACACACTTACCCGATCGGGTAAGTGGACATCTAGAAGCGGTTGACTAACGTTTCATCTTCCTTTGCTTGACTTGACTTCCATCATCCCCCTTGACCTCTCCAATCGGATTTGTTGATAGGGTTTGATGTAAAGCGATGAATTCTTCCGCCTAATGGGTTTATCTTCCGACAACTACGAAACTGTCTTTGCTTCTTCTCTCTTTTGTATTAGTGAACCTTCTTGAAATGCCTTTCACTTGGTCAAGCTTGCTTCTTCGAATCTTCGGGTTCTAGGCAAATGCTCGGAAATATAGAAAAGGGCGTAGAAACGTCACTTTCCATACAAAACAGGTTAGAACACAAGAATTCGCCTAGAAGACGATATTAGCTCATAAAATGGCTTAACAAAGCACAAATGACATACAAAACCGAGCTAAAGTGGGGGTTAAAATCATACAAATATTCACTTATCAGTTACCTAAGGTGTTCTTTCTTGGACATGTAATTTCTAAAGAAGGTGTGATGGTAGACCCTTCAAAAATTGAAGCTGTGGTTGATTGGAAGAGTGCAACCGATGTTAGAGAAGTCCGAAGTTTTCTTGCTTTAGCTGGTTACTACCGTAGATTTGTCAAAGATTTCTCAAAGCTTGCTAGACCTATGACTCAATTGTTGAGGAAAGAAACCAAGTTCGTATGGAATGAAACTTGTGAAGCCGCTTTTCAAGAGTTAAAGAAAAGGTTGACTACCGCCCCGGTGTTGACTTTACCTGAAGATGGTGTAGACTTTGATGTCTATTATGATGTTTCCAAAATGGGATTGGTTTGTGTACTTATGCAAAGTAGGAAAGTGGTTGCTTATGCCTCGAGACAGTTGAGAGTTCATGAAGTGAACTACCCTACTCATGATTTGGAATAAACTATCGTGGTTCATGCCTTGAAAATGTGGAGACACTATCTTATTGGTGTTCATTGTTGTATATTCACCGATAACAAAAGTTTGAAGTACATATTTACTCAAAAGGACTTGAATATGAGACAAAGAAGATGGTTGGAATTGGTGAATGATTATGATTTTGAGTTGTTATACCATGAAGGGAAGGCTAATGTTGTTGCCGATGCTCTTAGTAGGAAATCGTCTCATGCATTGAGTGCTATGTGGGTATTACTCGATGATCTTTGTGCCGAGTTTCGAAAGTTGAAGTTGGAATTCGTGGAACGTGGATTTGATTATGTTGGTGCTATGGTTGCCGAACCCGTTTTTCTCCGCGAGATCCGCGAAAGCTAAGTTGATGATCCTACCTACAA
>JAIUZE010070723.1:79750-103867 GCA_022085475.1 Heliosperma pusillum | reverse complement strand
GAGTTACTCCCCACTGAGTGGCTTCCGTGTTTATATTTAATGCGGTCGAACAGGTGGTGAATGCATATTTGGGGTACATGGACGAGCTAGCGAGCGAAGTATTTACCTTGGACCTAGATTCGGTTCATAGTTTGTATATTATTATACACTCTTTTATTTCCGTATTTATACGGGAGATATGTCTCCCGTCTTGTATATTTCTTTTGTATAATATTATTTCGGTTTTGTAATGACCTTTTTATGTTATGACACCTTCGTTATGTATTATCATATTTCGTTTATGTATTTAAATAATTTTTTTTCTTTCCGCAAATTTGAGGGTGTCACAACGATAAACTCAAAATCCCTCACAAGTCCATGGAAGGGACCCACGGACTGTTTTGGGCCGAAAATAAACCGGCCCAATTTGGGCTGTTTTGGTTCAACATTTTTAAAACCGTTTCATAATATTTCCCGCATGCTTTAACATATTTAAAACCCGTCAAAACAACAACAAAACAATCAAATATCGACACAACCCACAAGGACCAAACACGGACCAACCAGACCGGGCTGGACCGGGTCTGAACCGGCCTGAACCGGCCTGGTTTGGACCGGTTTCCAGCCCTCTAAACAGCCCTCTACACGGTTCTATCCACTAACCAACAACAACCATTTCCAATTATTTCTAACATGATTTTTATTAACAACATCCATTTTTAAACATCCAATTCAACCATCATCATACAAAAATCATGATTATGAACAAATCATTCAAATATGTCAAGAATACTAATCATGCTAATTATTCATACAACATAATAAAATAACTACTTATCATGTTACTACTTAAAAATCATAAGTAACAATAATAAACTAAAACAAAAGATGAACCAAAAACAAAAGATTTGTGACATTAATTCGTCGAGTAAATCGGAATTGTTACCTTAGCTAGCAAAATCAAGTAGCACAAAAAAAATAAGAACTAAGAAAATAAGAAACCCGTCTTCTAATCTTCTCCTAAAATATACGAGTCACCAAACTCGTCTTCAAAATCTTCCCCTATAAGAAATGACAAGAAAAATATTGTTAGAATTAAAACTTGATTTTCCATAATTAAAGTGTTGAAAACGATTTTGTCGGAATTGAAAATAAACCGTACTTGAAGATGGAGAGCGAAGAGGAGATTCTAGAAATATAAGTTAGGACGGATTTGAACAAGTAACGAATGTTTTGTGACGATTTTGCTCAAGAACGATGAAGAACGCTCAAGAACACCAAGAACGATTTTGATTATATTAAAGAAAGTATTAAAAAGGTATTAAGTTGATTTAGTGTAAAATGAAAAGATAAGTGGTGAGTAATGTGGTGGTGTGTGCCGTGTAATATAGAGGAAAATAATGAGTCGGGTTTTGAAATTGTTGTTACGGAATTGACTCGGGTTTTATATTAATAAGGTAATTAATTAATTAATTATATTAAGTTAATTAAATCAAATATCTAGATATTATGTTATTGTAATGAAAAGAAAGCAAAATATCTAGCCCTATTAGAGGAAGAGGAGCCGTGTGGCTTGGTGATTGTCGGGTCTGTTTTGTAAACGATTTGCGTAATTTTCGTTGACGGATCGATAAAGTTATAAATATCTAAGATATTATTATTAGTTTAATAAAAAGAATGAAAATATCCTAAAGTGAGTGGAAAAAGATGACATGGGCGTGTGACTCATGCCAAAGTCGGGTTTCGGGTTTGTTTCGGGATTTACGATGACTCGGGAATAGTTAAATGACGTTCGGGTTAAAACCGTAAAAGTTATTCTTTAATTCCAAACAAATTCAAAATAATTATATTAAATTTTCATAAATCCCAATAAATCTAATAAAAATAAATTAAAAATATTATTTTTTTAAATAAAATTTCGGTCTTCAAAATTACAAGGCGAGTCGGAAAAAGTCAACGAAAGTCAAAGTTGACTTAAAAACGGGATTCTCATGGAATCTCTCAAAAATTCCAAATACGAACTCGGAATTTCAAAATTCAACTGGAAACAATAAATTCCACTTTAAAACTTAAACAGGCTGAAAAATATTCGTAAAATATTTTCACTAGAAAAATAGGGTACTTTTCGGGTTGTTACATATTTGATCCAACTCTAAATCATCGCTACTCATTCGTTACTCGCTCAAATTCGCTCTAGTTCGTCTCATTCTTTCCCTCTCATCGTCCTCTATCCGTATTGGTAATAAAATTACCGTCTTTCTCGCTTTTCAATTTATCCGTCTTTCTCAAAGGTGAATTATATTCATCTTTTGTCGTCTTTGTATAGGTGGAGACCTTCAAGACCCCGACAAAGATTACTATCTAGTGGGGGAAGGCTTAGAAATCGATTAAAGACGCGAAAACGTAACGGTGAAGGGTTACTCGATATCATTTACGTATTTTATGTGTTTTCTATGTTAGAAGTCGCATTTAGAATAAGGTTAGTAATCATAGGAATTGTGTTGTTTGATGATGGTTGTTGTTACTTGATAATTGATATGAGAATTGATGGTTTGTGATGATAAATGGCTTTGTTTGATGTTGTTGATGAATCGCGTGCCTGAGACCGGGACGCTGGCAGCGTCGTGTGTGAACGCTGGCAGCGTTGCCTGGCGCTGGCAGCGTTGCTTGGCACTGGCAGCGTTGCATGCTGCCAGTTTGTCCCAAAGTCGATTGCAGTTTTCCTGCACTGGCCCCTTTTCGTAAAATGATCATATCTCCTTTGTTACTTGCTTTTTTGGGCTTGTGACCAACCGTTGGAACCGTAAAAGGATAAGATATCACCTCCATTTAGAATTTCTGCATTTGCATGTCTATAACGCTAGTTATGACCGTTTGAAGTGGACCCTTGTTTCAGTTGGTTTCCAAACACGTTGTTTTGGAGAGGGGATCTATGTTTCTTATCTATTATGCTTCATAAACTTGTTCTAATGCTTATGTATCATGTATTGATTCATTTTTATCATAGTTAAATTTATATATTTCCCTATTCTCATGTTTTGTGACGGTTTTTCATATATCCCACCTAGAGTCGGTTTTTACACATGTTACGGTTTGAGCACTAATTTCCTATGTTCTTTGTACTCTCATTCCCTTGGGTACGTCCACGTTCGTAAGGCTGGAATGTCAGAACGGGGAGCGTATCCTTACTGCTTAATTGCATGTGTTAGTGAGCATATGACGACGTTGTTGGGAGGCGAACGCTAATCGACCTGGCCGTCAAATGTTGTATACTTGCGAGGTGGTGTCATTGCATGTAGCGTACCGCTTGTTGTGAGTCTTGTGCTCTTTTCCGCCTCTTTCGTGAAGGTTTACCGAATTTGGGTACTCGGCGTCTTGAATGACCGAGTCTTGGATGCGAAATGTCATCGCATGTCGAATCGGAACACATTTATTCCGAGATTCTGGCCAGATTTAGACTAGGACCGTATTATGATCGTCGTGCTACCAGGAGGAAATTAGTCTACATATACGAAATGTCATCGTGTATGCGTTCAGGGCAATGATTTATCCCGTGGATGCCTTTTAATCATACTTGCAGGGACACGGTGCTAGTGCGTGGCATTTACCGTGAGAGATGTCGTCAACGTATTGTACGTTTGGTTGGATGTTTATATGATTGGTTTATTCGTGATATTCGCATGACTTGGCATGGTTTGGTTGTCGAGTCTCAATCTTATAAAACTTATACCGCTAACGGTGAGATGCAAGCCCTAGTGAGTGTATATAGTTGCCTAAGAGTGTCATCCCCGAGTCTTTGTATAATATGATGGTTACGGATTTGTACTTCATATGCTTTTATCTTTATATAGTAAATTGCCTATTTAGCCTCCTCGTATTTCACATGTATATCTATATATGCATGCTTCTACTTTTGTATTTCCGTTTATGTACGTTTAATGTGATATGGCTGGGGGAACCCGGAGTTACTCCCCACTGACGGTGGCGTTCATGTTTTTCATGGATGAACAGGTTGTTTGATTGGATGACTTTTTGCTTGTGGTATTTTGGGTTCGGGTGTGAGCTAGCGGGCGTTGGCCTGGATGAGTCACCTCTAGACGTTGTTTAGCTAGTTGCTAATAACTTTGATATTGGATAACATTTTGAGAGACTACGTCTCTTGTAGTATATTCTACTTTGGTTTGTAATTATTTGACATTTCTCGTATTTTATCTTAGCATGTAAAATGTTTTAAAAACATCGTATTTTCCGCTATATAAATCACATGCTTGTTATGTTTTATTTCCGCATTCGCGAGGGTTGTCACAAGAGGAAAATGTGAAAAGTGATGACTTGTTTTATGTTGTGCCTTTGGAGAATTCTAGGGAGAATGAAATGGATTGTCTTATTGATGATGAAATTAATGCGTATTTGAACTCTCCAAATCCATTGAATTTAGGCTCTATTGAAGGTGATCCTTGGCTCCTTGAACCCTCTTCTAGTTGGGAGAGCCAAGTTGATGAGATTGAAGAAGCCATGAGAGAAAATTGCTTGTAAAAGTCTCTTCTTGATGAAGAAAACGGTGAAGTTGAGGTCTTGCTTCCTCCTTCACCTACCACTTTGAAGCCTTTTATGCCCTTGCCTCTTGATCCTCTTGAGAGGGTGAGTGTTTTCACACTATTTACCCCTCCCGTCTACCATGATAAGCCACCCAAAATTACCAAGGGGTGTGGAGAGTTTCCATGTGAGTCTAGCTATATTTTGCCAACATCCCCTATTTATACCACGATGAAGACGGTGAAGAGTCGATCGAGCTTGGGTTGAGTTGTTTGTGTTTCATTATTTGAGTCCCCTTGCTATATACTTGTGCTAGTTTGTGGGGTTTGCTCAAGGATTTTATGAGTTTCTCCGGGCTTTGAGCAACGATGATGCAAAATGGAGGCAAAATTGAAAAGCTTCCCTCGTGGGTACAAGTAAGTGGACCACTTCACTCTTTTAAGCATATGCATTTTGATGAGTTTTCTTCATTTTTATGCTTTCATGAGTTGAACATTGTCCCTTACCCCACTTTGAAAATCCAAATAAAATTTCCTTGAATCCAAAGATTTCCCCCAAGTATCCAAATGCGAGGTAATCCAAATTAGCTCTCTTTTCATATCAATAAACAAACTTGCATCCATTTAGTTAGTTTGCATCTAGTTTATATTTATTTCACTTTTGCATTGTCATTTACACATTCTTGTTATTGAAAAACATAAAAACATGTCATTTCATTCTCTAAAAATCAAAAATTCAAAAACATGTTCTTTTATTTTGCTATTTCCCCTTACATTTGGACATTGAGGACAATGTCTGGTCTAAGTGTGGGGAGGGAAATATCAATTGTGCATACTTATAAATTTTTACATTTATTTGTTGAGTATTTCAAATAAAAACATCAAAAAAACATTGAAAAATCTTTTAAAAAAAACCAAAAATATTGCATTGTATATATATGTTTTCGTCCAACGAGTGATGTAGGGACACATGGAGCATTTGAAAGAATAGGAGAATAGAAGACCGCTTGGTATACTCTTTCCAACTATTTTCTCCTTTTTCCGCTCGTTTCATTTATTTTGATTAATATGGAGGAGGACTGGAAATTGTTGATGAGGATGTTCCTTCTGGAACTTGTTGTGTGTTGCTTATGTGCTGCTAGTGTAGACAGTGTTGCATATCTATTTGATTGTTATTAGGAATTAGAATTGCATTTCGTCACATGTGAATAATTGTTTGTCATTTTTAATTTTGTTTTGCATTGAGTTTGTAAATATTTTGAACAACATGTGGTCTAGGAAGGGAACATGATACCCCAATGATGAAATTGTCTTAACCGTGTCTTCCCCCTTCTAGTGGCTTTCACCTATTTGACCTCCTTGTTTGACATCCGGGGAGTAGAGTTAACCCAAAGGCCATGGACCGCCTTGTGAGACCGAATAGACCGTAGGCTAGACCTAGACTTCGATAAAGCTACATACATGTGAGACTTAGAGCCTCCTTTAGAGTTCATTTGAGTTGAAATAATTGGTTTATATTTGGTTTTGATTTTGAATAAAAAGGTTTTATAAAAGGAAAAACAATATACAAAAGAAAGAAAAATGCAAAACAACAAAAATCACTTCATATTTATTTATTCCATGTTTTTGTATGTGAAAAAGTCAAGCAACACTCTTTATCCATCATTAAGCGAGTAGAAAAAGACGTTGCAAAATAAATGGGGATATGATTTTTTTCCAAGTGAATCGGATTTTCAAGTTTGACATTTTCATTTGTTAAAATAAATTGGGAGAAATGAAATTTTTGACAATTTCTTGATTTGTAACTCCACATCACCCATAACGGTGCTTGCACCAATCCCATTTCGACCCACTACCTATCCTCGTTACAACCCTTGTTTCATTTTGTGTGCATTCCCATTTTTAAATCTCATATGCGACCATATAGGAGAGGACAACACATTAGATTGCGGGCATGTCCCGCAAGTCGAGTAGTTGAGTGGTTTTGGTTACTTTTTGTCACAAAAATCACCCGTTCTTTCAATGAGTGACGAGTGAAAACCGTGAGGAAGCCGGTAGTCTAAGTCCTCTTAGTCATGGGTCACTTATTGTGAAAACCCTCGCGATAGCGGAAATAAAATATAACAAGCATGTGATTTATATAGCGGAAAAAGCGGAGTTTTTAAAACTTTTTACATGCCAAGATAAAAATACGAGGAATGTCAAATAGATACAAACTAAAATAGAATATACTACAAGGAGACGAAGTCTCTCAAAAGGTTATCAATTATCAAAGTTATTAGCAACTAGCTAAACAACGTCTAGGGGTGAATCGTCAAGGCCAACGTCCGCTAGCTCACACCCAAACCCAAAAACACAAGCAAAATCCATCCAATCAAGCAACTTGTTCATCCATGAAAAACATGAACGCCACAGTCAGTGGGGAGTAACTCCGGGTTCTCCCAGCCATATCACAAATAATGAACTTAAACGGAAATACATAAGTAGAAGCATGCATATTGATGCGTGTATTTTATATAGACTTTCTAGTCCATTTATTGCACGCATTTCTATGTCATTTAGGTGATATTATATCACTATATGCCCCTATTTGGCTACTTTGTACTTTCATTACTATTTTGTAGGTACAAGCTGCGTAGTAGCGGAAACCGAGCCAAAACAGTCCAATTTGCATGCATTTAGGAGAATGGAAGGAACGGGACGGAAGCTCTTGCATGGGAAAGTGTGAAAGCGCTCGCAATCAAGTCCAAATCCATGTCCAACACTATGTGCCATGCCAAGAGACCTCGATCGATTATATATTTGGTCGATCGAGGAGAGTTGAAGTGAAGAGTTGCTCGATCGAGTGGTTCTGTGCTCGATCGAGTGGTTGCTGCTGAAAAGTTGCTCGATCGAGTAACATTGTTACTCGATCGAGTGATTTCCTCCAATAAAGTCCTCGATCGAAGGGTATTTTCCCTCGATCGAGTAGAATCTATCATGGGCCTTAAGTACATAGCTTAATTAGGGTTTACAGTCGTGTTTTGCTTATTTAAGACTCTTATTTTTGTCATTAGGTTATCATGGGGTGATCCCTGATCATCACCACTTAGCTTCTAGTTTCTGAACTCTCTTCCTTCTTTAGTTTACATTCGGGTTTATCAACGTGGTTGTTCTTTACGCCGGATTGCTAAGATTGTAAACTTCTTCTTTTCTCTCTTTCTTAACCTTTGTCTTAATCATTGTTTACTCTTCCTAATTACTGCTGCGTTATTATTCATGTTTGTTAATTGCAATTTTATTATGTCTATAGTCATATATTCAATCGTCTTTATTGTTAGCATCGTTAATAGCATGAGTAGCTAATTCTCTTGTATATTGGGATGAGGGAAACTGTAGTAGAGGTATGTTAGGATAGATTATTTTAGTTAGTCTTGAATATGAGAATCAGTCTAAGCAATTTAATTGAGGTTTAGTCGAATGAGTGCACGCAGGAGACTAGGCTAGGTAGTTAACCCCGACCTGGATCGAGAGATTGGAAGGGAAGGCTTGCTTAGTATTGATAGGTGACTCCTAAGAGGACGAGAGTTAATTAGGAAAATCCCTAGGGCGGTTTGAGACCGAGAGGAGAAAACCATTGCCCTTCTCATTGATAGATTGACTGACTTAGTTGACCCGTAGATGCCGATACTGCAGTAGACCGAATCCTAGCATATTTCTCTTTATCTGATTTATTCCATACCTATTTCTATCTTTATTTCTCTTCCTTTAATCTTATTTAGTTTAGTTAAAACCATTTCAAAACCCCCCAGATTGTTACTTGCAGATTTAGATTTCAGTTAATTAGTTTCCTCCCTGTGGAGATCGACCCTACTTCCGCTATCTTCTTAGTTAGTTGACTTAGGTTTTATTTTTGGTGTATAACGACTGACATCAAATTTTGGCGCCGTTGCCGGGGAGGCAATTTAATTTTCTGTTATTTATTTCTGTCTCGTCTTAAGGAATTTCTAATTCCTTAAGACTGTTCTTATCTTTCTCTCTATAGTTGTGTATGCGCAGGTAGAGAGGGATATATAAAACTGTTCAGGAAGAAGACTTGAGTACTCCTGATTCTGTCTTCGACTGTTGAGATTACCGTACCAGCGAAGATGAAAGAAGTTCACACATGTTCGAGTATTTCAGAAGTGGAGCTAGACTCCCAGAAAAGACCGTATGTGTGGAAGAAGAAGGCGGAAATTACCACAGCTGAGGGTACTTCCGCAAGTCAAAGGCCTAGCGGTGGCCTTGTCATGAAACTATTTGGGTATTAGCCGGGTTTGCAACCCCGTGCAATTTGTAAAAACAATTTATCGCGTTTTCATTAGACAATTAGACAATTAGACTATTACGTGATAATCCGTAGCTTAGATAAACAATTTATTTTTCCTGCTAGACTTTCTTTTGGTACTTTTCTGGGTATCGGTTGGCATCGTTTTTGCAGGAGAAAGAAGCGGAAAATAATTGCTCAAAGTCAAAGGTTGTGCTGCCAAGAGATTACTCGATCGAGTAAAGAAGAACCACTCGATCGAGTAAAGAAGAACCACTCGATCGAGCGGTTATACCTGAAGATGTGCTCGATCGAGTAGCATTTCTACTCGATCGAGCGGTTATACCTGAAGATGTGCTCGATCGAGTAGAATTTCTACTCGATCGACCCCTACTTTGATGCTGGTTTGGGGAAGCTTTGTTTTGTGAGTTTTTCTGTTCCCTTTTGTTTTTTCCATTCTTCATATATATTTCCTTCCTTAGGTACATGAATTAGGTTGTCGTTTTCCTTTTCCCTTATATGCTTTGTGCTATAGCCAATGAGGACATTGTCTGTTTTGGTTTGGGGAAGTGTTTTACATCCTTTTGCGTTTGCATTTGCATTTGTATTGCATTCACGTTTACATTCATGTTAATTAGAAATTTTTTGAAAAAATCAAAAATATCACGTTTATTTTTGCATATAGTCGATTCGGATTGGAGTCTTGTTCGTGATGAAATCGTACTACAAGTCTATTCTATGCTATTCCTTGCACCTTTCTTGACTTATTTAGTAAAATCAAAATAGTGAACTATTGAATTTTGTCTTGGAATTTAAATTTGATTAGTAGACTTGACTTAACATTTTGGCAAACTACTTATATATTTTGAGATTTTAGAGCCTATAACTGGTGACATCAATGACCAGTTCATCTAGGAATGAGATTAGTTACTCCCGACACCTCGTGTCATTTGCTTGTATATGAATTTTGATTTCTTATTGCCTGCACGCATTGGGTTTGTGGTCGGTATTACGTGTTTTGAGAACTTTTGCATCTCCCTTTTCCTCATTTTACCCCATTAACTCCACATAAAGCCATATCTGCATGTTGCCCTTAACTACATTCTAAACTAAGCCTACCTTTGCCGAGCTAGTTTAGTAGTCGAGGTATATTTTACAGTTGTGTCAGTTTTGGCTCGTTTTCATTGATTGGAGTGGGTATTTGCGAGAAAAAGAAGAGAAGTGTTGATTAGTGCCTCGATCGAGTACTTATTTTAGCTCGATCGAGCAGATTTTGTTAGTTGTTGCCTCGATCGAGTGACTCATTATACTCGATCGAGTGGTTTTCCTCAGTCAGCCACGAAAGAAAAAGAAAAAAGAAAAGAAAAGAAAGAAAAAATGAAAAAATATATTGAAAAAATAATTGGCTGAAGTTTTCTTGTTTACACCTCATGTGCTTATCATTATTTTGTCGAGGTGTTATATGGGATTTGTGTTGAATATGCCTATATATGTTAAGGCATCGAGCTTAGCTTGTGATGGTTGGAAGAAAGGAACGAGTTGTATTGCGGTCTTGTTGGGAACTAGCTTGGCTATTCACCCTCACATTTCCATTAATTGTTTTGCCCCTTCTTACCAATTAGCCTCACATATCCATATTTTGCAAATGTTCGGCACGTGATTGTCCTTGAACGGTGGTTATGCGTGTGTACGGTGCTTGAATCATCTTTCATGTTAGTTAGCAATGCATGTTGTGTCGGTCGTAGTCTAGGTGAGTGACTATATTTTCTTCTCTCTTTCTTATACATTTTTACTTACCATTTGCTTGATGAGAGAAGAGTAACCCGTGAGAGTCCGAATTTGGATGAGTCTTGCAAGGTCGAAAGTCTAATTTATTTCCAAGATTGTAGAAATTCGTTCACTTTCGTATTAAGCTTTGTAGCGATTGAATGAGTGCATTAAACTATTTAGTATTGACTTGTAGTTATATCTGAGACTTACTCAATTCCCCTAGATTGTTACTGGCAGATTTAGATTACAGTTAGTTAGTTTCCTCCCTGTGGAGATCGACCCTACTTCCGCTATCTTCTTAGTTAGTAGACTTAGGTTTTATTTTTGGTGTATAACGACCACATCAAATGAGCAAAACTGATCAAGCAACGAATGCTACTATTAAGCTTTTGGAGTCGCAAATTGCTCAATTGGATAGCTAAAGCTTGGATCATAGACTTTAACTCCCCGACTTCTAAAATTCCTCCACATGAGGAACTAGCTTGCTGTGAAGACTGGATTTTCTGAAATCCTTGCTTGTGCGGCGGTTGATACATTGGCTGCGGTGGTCAAGGGGTAGGATTTAAGACGTTCTGGCTTGTCCATCTCAAATTAGGATGGATATTCCCTTGATTGTAGTACCCACCTCTCACAAGTAATCACCTCTTCTCGCTGCAGCAAATGAACCGTCTGCTGGTTATCTGCAGCTTGCTTCTCCCATTTATCAAGTCTGGCATTTAGTTTATCGAATTTTGCATCCAGACCTTCAGAATCAATACTAGCTATCGTCCGTGTACCACTCCGCGGATTACCATATTCAACACAATGGGTTGCCATCTCCTCGATCAGTTTCCAACCCTTATCATCATCTATTTCCTTCTGGACCCGTTTGACGCGGCATCCAAGACAGCTCGATGATCATCATATAACCCGTTGTAGAATTGGTTACATAAAAACCACTGTTCGAACCCATGGTGAGGAACTGACCTCACTAGTGTCTTAAAGCGATCCCAGGACTCATAGAGATTTTCATGAGTCGTTTGCTGAAAATTAGTAATCTGACCCCTCAAAGCATTCGTCCTCTGCGGTGGAAAATACTTCTTATAAAAAGCAAGTGCGAGTGTGGTCCAATCGGTAATGCCCAGTTCTTCTCGATTCAAGTTCTTCAACCAGTCTTTGGCATTATCAGTAAGGGAAAAAGGAAACAAGAACTCCTTGATCTTGTCGGCTGTCACCCCTTTAGAAACCACAATAGAAGAACAGTAGTCAGCAAAGGTCTCCATATGCTTCCTCGGATCCTCCCCAGCCACACCCCTATACTTATCCTACTGGACAAGCTTGATATAAGACGGACGAAGATCGAAAGAAGTTCCATCTTCGTCCGTTGTAAGTTTGAATCCTTGAGGTATACATGCAGCTGTAGACTCAGAATGGCTAGCAATATTAAGCATCTTTGCTGGAAAGGTAGTCTCAACAGTTAAATCTTCCTCGAAAATGAAACTGTCAAAGACGGATTCAGAAGTACTCAAGTCTTCCTCCTGAATAGTCTTATCTAACCCTCTCTTCCTGCGTAGGAAGGTTCTTTCAGGCTCCGGATCAGCTTCCACTAATTCGAGCCTTTGGGACCTGCGCATACATAACTATAGAGAGAAAAAGATAAGAACAGTCTTAAGGAATTAGAAATTCCTTAAGACGAGACAGAAATAAATAAACAGAAAATTAAATTGCCTCCCCGGCAACAGCGCCAAAATTTGATGTCATTCGTTATACACCAAAAATAAAACCTAAGTCAACTAACTAAGAAGATAGCGGAAGTAGGGTCGATCTCCACAGGAAGGAAACTAATTAACTGTAATCTAAATCTGCAAGAAACAATCTAGGGGGTTTTGAAAAGGTTTTAACTAAACTAAATAAGATTAAAGGAAAAAGAAATAAAGGAAGAAATAGATATGGAATAAATGAGATAAAGAGAAATATGCTAGGATTCGGTCCACTGCAATATCGGCATCTACGGGTCAACTAATTCAGTCAATCTATCAATGAGAAGAGCAATGGTTTTCTCCTCTCGGTCTCAAACCGCCCTAGGGATTTTCCTAATTAACTCTCGTCCTCTTAGGAGTCACCTATCAATACTAAGTAAGCCTTCCCTTCCAATCTCTCGATCCAGGTCGGGGTTAACTACCTAGCCTAGTCTCGTGCGTGCACTCATTCGACTAAACCTCAATTAAATTGCTTAAACTGATTCTCATATTCAAGACTAACTAAAATAATCTATCCTAACATGCCTCTACTACAGTTTCCCTCATCCCAACATACAAGAGAATTAGCTACTCATGTTATTAACGATGCTAACTTAGACGATTAAACATATGACGATAGACATAATAAAATCGCAATTAACAAGCATAAACAATACCAACGCAGCAGTTATGAAGAGTAAACAGTAATTAAGACAAAGGTTAAGAATAAAAGAGAGAAAAGAGGAAAGGAGTTTACAATCTTAGCAAATCCGGCGTAAAGAACAAATCCTACGTCGATAAACCCGAATGCAAACCAAAAATAAAGTTCAGAAACTAAACTGAGCCTACCTTTGCCGAGCTAGTTTAGTAGTCTAGGTATATTTTACCGTTGTGTCAGTTTTGGCTCGTTATCGTTGATTGGAGTGGGTATTTGCGAGAAAAAGAAGAGAAGTGAGAATAGTGTCTCGATCGAGTACTTTGTTTAGCTCGATCGAGCAAAGTTTGTGTTTTTGAGCCTCGATCGAGTGATTCATGCAGCTCGATCGACAGGTTTTCCTCAGTCAGCCAAGAAAAAGAAAAGAAAAGAAAAGAAAGAAAAAATGAAAAAAAATATGAAAAATAATTGGCTGAAGTTTTTATTGTTTACACCTCCTGCGCTTATTATTATTTGTCGAGGTGTTATATGGGATTCGTGTTGTATATGCCTAGATTTGTTAAGGCATCGAGCTTAGTTTGTAATGGTTGGAAGAATGGAACGAGTTCTAATGCGGTCTTGTTAGGAACTAGCTTGGCTATTTACCCTCACATTTCCATTAATTGTTTTGCCCCTTCTTACCAATTAGCCTCACATATCCATATTTTTGCAAATGTTCGGCACGTGATAGTCCTTGAACGGTGGTTATGCGTGTGTACGGTGCTTGAATCATCTTTCATATTAGTTAGCGATGCATGTTGTGTCGGTCGTAGTCTAGGTGAGTGACTATATTTTCTTCTCTCTTTCTTATACATATTTACTTACCATTTGCTTGTTGAGAGAAGAGTGACCCGCGAGAGTCCGAATTTGGTTGAGCCTTGCAAGGTCGAAAGTCTAATTTATTTCCAAGATTGTATAAATTCGTTCACTTTCGTATTAAGCTTTGTAGCGATTGAATGAGTGCATTAAACTGTTTAAAATTGACTTGTAGCTAGCTCTGAGACTTACTCCATTCCCCTAGGTTTATTTTGTTCCATATAGCTGCATTTAGTTTGCTTGAGGACAAGCAAAGGTTTAGTTTGGGGAAGTTTGATGCGTGTATTTTATATAGACTTTCTAGTCCATTTATTGCACGCATTTCTATGTCATTTAGGTGATATTATATCACTATATGCCCCTATTTGGCTACTTTGTACTTTCATTACTATTTTGTAGGTTCAAGCTGCGTAGTAGCGGAAACCGAGCCAAAACAGTCCAATTTGCATGCATTTAGGAGAATGGAAGGAACGGGACGGAAGCTCTTGCATGGGAAAGTGTGAAACCGCTCGCAATCAAGTCCAAATCCATGTCCAACACTATGTGCCATGCCAAGAGTCCTCGATCGATTATATATTTGGTCGATCGAGGAGAGTTGAAGTGAAGAGTTGCTCGATCGAGTGGTTTTGTGCTCGATCGAGTGGTTGCTGCTGAAAAGTTGCTCGATCGGGTAAGTTGCCTATTTTGAGTTTTGTTCTAATTTCTTCTATAAAACCAACTTGCTACCCTTTGCTTGCTGCTACTATCCCGTGTTCTACATATTCAAAGCTCAAAATCTCTCAAAAACCTTCATTTCTTAGTCTTTTCTTGCAAAATTTGTCACCATAGTTCATCCAAGGCAACATCTAAGCATTATCAAGTAAGTTAATTCTACTTTAGTTACTTCAATCTCTCTATTTTTCAGAAATCCAACATGAACAAACCCTAGCCCAAATTTGGGGGTTATTGATTTTACTTGAAAAACTTGTTTAAATTGGATTTCTAATGCTTCTTAAATGTAATAGAGTGAATGTTAGTCACTAATTAGCTTGCTTACTATGATTTGAATGCTCATATGCAAATTAGAATACTCATCTTTACTTTATGCTAAAAATTCATGCTTAGTGGTAGTATAATGCTTGAATCCATGCTTTATACTATGAACTTATGCTCTTATTGTGTTAATTTAGCATTAGTACCTTTAAGTAGTGCCCAAAGCTCAAGATTCAAGTGTAATGTTGCTCATAATCTTAGTGAAATACTGTTATGCTTAAAAACATCCATTTGTGCTCAAAAGTAGCATGATAATGTTTCACTTATGTAATTATGCTTGAATTTGTGTTTAAAAGCCTAGTATTCTAACACTTATGCTATCAATTTGTGTTTATAATGAAGTGTTCTAATACTAGTTTCTTGTAGCAAATGGCACCTACAATAAGGAGATCAAAGAGGGCAAGAACTACCAACCAAGGGGAAAGTAGTAGAGCTCATGAAGAAGACATAGAAATGCTAGAAGCTGAAAATCAAACCGGAAATCAAGAAGGACAAGGTGCAATGCATGATCCCGATTTTTCGGATGTTGAGTTTAGTTCAAACAAGCAATGGCAAAAATGGTTCATTATCAAGAGCAAAGGTATGAGAGCTACCAAATTCCTTGATATTTCTTCTTTAAGACACATGAAGCTTTATGAGCATGTCAAAGCATTATTCAGGGGTCTGGGAATGACTGCTAGTATAAACTTTAGTTATAAGACCTACCCTCAATTGACCCTTTAATTCTTGAGTTCATTTGAATTACAAAGATCTAGGAATAAAGACTCTATGCCTCAAGTTCGGTTTCGATTATTCAACGATGACTATAATATGAACTTAGAGACCTTTGCTGGCCAATTCGGTCTCACCCATGAGGATACTGTTAGCTCACTTCCCGAAGGCTTTGATATTAGCCATGTTTGGAACACCATTTCTACTTATCCTGTCTCTCGTTGGGACCATGTCCCACACCAACACATCCATCATCCCGCCATTAGAATCTGGCAAAGATTCATGGGATGGACCTTCTTGGGCCGTGCTGAGCCTCATTTGGTGAGACGGGTAGAGTTAGATATTTTAGGAGGATTCTTGAATGTTAATGGTGATGAACCGTGGTCGATTAGCATTCCTTACTATTTTGCTATTCAGTTGACTAAAGCTACTAATCCAAAGAACACTGGCATTGTTTATGGAGGCCTTATCACTCACCTTGCTACGCGAGTTTGTGGTTTTAACCAAGCCACCACTGACTTCCAGGCATTGACTACACCTCCCACCGAGATCGGAAATAGGTTGGATTATGATTATTTTGTTCAGCTTAATTGGTTTCGTGTCTCTCACCCCCATATGATTTGGAGGATAGCTAGCCGTGATTCGGTCAAGTTGACCGCTGAGGTAAACCAGATTCCACTACTTAGGCAGCGTCCTGAACTTCAGGAGGGTTAGGCCATCTTACCCGGTCCCACTTATTTTCTTCTTGTTAGGGATATTACCCCCAATGACCCCCCTGTCCAGATTAGATCCCACCGCCCTGAGGTAGGATCATCCTCTCAGTCGACTCATGCTATGGGCGACGTGACTGCCATGTTTCAAGCCTTGACCTTGTCCATTAATAGACTTCAGTCCGACCAGCAGCTTGCTCTGCACCCCATTTATGATCACTTTGCGAGACAAGGTGTGATTAGACTTGAGGGCCCCCACCCGTCTTTCTATACTTGGCTCGAAGGGGGGTATGGTATTGCTTATGATGCAGGTGTGCAGCAGACCGGACCTGATTACTGTGGTACTAACTATGGAGTCGAGAGTTTTGGAGGGTATAGAGGTGATTTTAGTGGTCACCAAGTAGATGAGTACCAATCCTTATGAGCCAGCAACCCTACCGGGATCGTTGCTTCTAGTAGTAGTTATTATTCTGCAGATGATACCTACTATACAGATGCTTCTGGATTCGCATCCGAGCCGCCTCCTTCAAAGAGGAGAGGCCGTAGCTGGTGGCCTTTGGGATGAGATGATAACAAGCTCCCCTTGTCTATACTAGCTTGGGGGAGGCTAGACATTTTGTAAGCTTTTCCTTTCTTTATTTTATTTTTAGCCTTTTTAGTTTTCTTTTTTTTAGCTCCTTTTCCCATTAGAATTTCATCTTGTTTCTTTGTTCTATATGCTACCAACCGTTTCTCGGATTGCTTCTATTATAATTGCATGCACATTTAGGATAATGTGAAGTTTTAGCTTGGGGGAGGATTTGCATTTAGGACTTACTTCATTTAGGATTGCATTTCTTTGTTTGTTTTTATCTTTTTGAAAATCAAAAAAAAAAATCATCAAAAAAATCAAAAAAATCAAAAAGACAAAAAAGAAAAGATCATTTCCATCTTACATTTCTCAATTTATAGTTTTTATAAGATGATGTTTCACTATGTTATGAGGAATTGTGCATTCATGGGGATGTTTTGTACACAGTAGGTAGAAAGTTGCATTTGGACTTAATTAAGCTTGATCTTGACTTTGGCAAGCTACTCATATTGTAAGGTAGAGCGTCCAGTGGTCTGTACATCTGAACCCGATCCCAGTTTAGGAGTGAGTAGTTTCTCCTTATAGTCTGTGTCACATCAAAACGCATAAGTATGGTTTTTATTCCGTTTTCTATAAGTATTACTATCATGATCTACATTCTAAGCCATTCACTCTTGTTCAGATTTCGCATTGCCCAAAAACACCCTTCTTTCTAGCTACATTACATTATTGCCTACCCTTGTTGAGCTAGCAACCGACTATATGTGTAGGGGTGTTCTGTGCTTTTGCGATGTTCTGATAATGCCACTATTTAGTGTGAACCTGCAATCTTGGGATTGCTGATTCCCGTGTTTTTCAGTGAAAGAAAAATTTGAAAAGAAAAAAGAAAAAAAAAGGAGCTTTGAAAAAATGAAAGAGAGAAAGCTCAAAAGAAAAAAAAAAGAAAAAAAAAAGAGAAAAAAGAAGAAAAACGATTCCATGAATGAAAATGATTTGGATTGAGTATCCACTACACATTTGGTTATTACTAGCTTGACTTAAAGCGTCACATGACCAAAATCGTTTGTCGACTTTCTTACCCAAATTTCCTAAGCCTCTTCTTTATTTTCTCTTGGCTTCTTACATTACATTTTGATCATGATTAGTCTTACTTAATGAATTTGGATTGTCTACCATACTAGACTGCAGGCACATTCTTATAAGTTGTAGATAGGAGAGCGTCACTTCAAATTTGAACCAATATTTCCTATTCACAAAAATTTGAGTGAAGAGTGTATCGAAAGAGTCCATAGTCAATAAGATCATGCAAAAGCTGAAAAAGTCCAAAGAATATTTTCTATGCTGCGCCGTTATGTAAATCTCAACCATGATTCGCACTTTCCTTTGCCCTTGTTGTTTCGGGTTTATGATTCATCTACTTGTTAAGAGCTTATTTTTGAGATTTGGATGATAGATTGATCATTGTTTGCTACCCTTGTCCTGGTTATGATTGTTATGTTTGCTTGAGGACAAGCAAGGGTTTAGCTTGGGGGAGTTTGATAAGCGATATTTTGTACTAATTTATCCCCCGTTTTAGCTCGATTTCTATATGATTTATGCACTTTGTTAAGTGATTAACGAGCTAATATTACTATTCTAGTTGTTTTGCGTGCTTTGTCTCGTTTTATAGGAAATGAAGCGGTTTTGCTATATTTTCTTACTTTATGGAGCAAAGGCACTAGAATACGAGTTTATGAGGAACCGATGATAGCAATTTCACGATTTGACTACGATTCCGCTACATCCTTCCTCAAGTGGACTCATCTTGAACTTTGACTTTGTTTCTCAAAGGAAAACATCAACCCAAGTCAAAGGAAGACTAACCCCAGCCCAATTACGTGTTGCATTGACCAAGACCAAGGCATAGGATTTCGTGCCCAAAGATGAAATTGGAAGAGACGGAAAAATCCATCAGGGTTACATACCCGATCGGATTACCAGATACCCGATCGAGTATGTCTGCTGATGAACGTCTCTTGGCTGTTCTTCTACCCAGCTTTAATGGAGTGCTTTATGGCTTTGTCTAGGGTATGAATTTGGACGAAACACAGCAGCTATGCAGCCCTTTAAACGCCAAGGATCAACACAACTTAGAACACACAATTAGCATACAATCATAACACATTACATCTTTCTTTCATACAAGTTTTAGATTATAGTTTATAGTTTATGCAATCTTAGACTACTTTTATAGCAATTTCCAAGTACTTTTCTAGTGTTCCTATAAGCATTTGTCATTACATTGGGTTGGATATTTGTTCTTTGCTTTCTTTCTTACATAATTGTACTCCAATCTCGGTAATTTTCTATCCTTTGTTTACGCAATTTCCGACATCATTGTTTTCTCTTTATAGTATTCATTTTAGTTGTAATGTTTTTATCATCATATTAAGACCATGAACTACAATCTCATTAGTCTCGTTCTTATATTATTGTTGGTAGAAAATCCATATAAAAGTAACCTCGTTGAAACCAAAATATCGTTTAATATGTCATACTCTATTTTGCCTAATCATATAATAATCATCATAAAATTCATCATTAGAATCACTACTAATATAATCACCTTAATCATTTTAGTACTTTTATTCCGTAGTTTAATTTTGCTTATCATTTTCTTCTTAATTTATTTAATCACATAAATTAAATATAATATTGTAAGATTATCATTATGTAAATACAATAAATAAAATTGAAATATTGAAATGATTTGCTAGTTAAACCGAATTAAAAGAAGAATAGATACCAATAGAACCATCTAGTTTGTTTCTTCCTTTGGTCGTGTCAAATTCTATAACTTTGTTTAGTGGCCATAAACAATTGTTTGTATTAGTCAATTTCCGTCTTAGAAACGAGAGTTGGGATGGGAATTAGGACTACCAATAGGGGTTTAGTGACCTAACCAGGCTGAGAGGACGTTAGGACCCATTAAAAAGTCGGTACGAATCCGAGAGGAATATACCGCTACAAGGCTTAGAGAATCGTAGTAATTCTAATATTGGTATCAATAAAGCTTTTGAATCATTTGACATGAATTTCTAATTCTCTATAGCACTTTGATTAGATAGTTTATTTTATCGTTTAAGTTAGTTTATTTTACCGTCATTTTATTTCCGTTCTTAGATAGTTTATTTTATTGTTGTTTAGTTAGTTTATTAGTTTTCTATTATTGTAGTCAGGTAGCTTTTCAATATTGTCATTTTAATTATCGTTCTTAGTTAGATTTAATTATAGTCATTTTCCTTTCCGTCAATTAGATTAGATTTATTTTATTGCAATTTCCATATTTGTCATTCAAATATCGTCATTACATACTTGTCATTTTATTTCATGTTAGTAGTTTAGACAATCACCCCAAATGATTCGAACTTAAATAAAAATCACCCCATAGCAATTCATAGTTAACACGTACTCCCTGAGGATCGATCCCTACTTCCCTAATTACATTCCTTATGTTGTTAGCCTAAGTGTGGGTAATTATTTTTGTATCGGGACTGCGACACAACCCAGTCAAATTTTGGCGCCGTTGCCGGGGAGCACGGTTTTGTTTATCTATGTATTGCTGATTTTTGTGAGTTATGTCAAACTTTTATGAGGGAGGGGATCCTAAAATCATTTCTTACTTTCCTTTTTGTGTTTTTCTTTGTAGGTTGACAAAAATGGTGCGAACAAAAGAAGACCCTAGGTTCCGGGTTTTTGAACTTGCTAGTGGGATCCTAAGGGTCCATATGACTCTAATTGCTCTCATTGAAGGTAACCAATTCAGTGGTGAGCCAGATGAAAACCCAGCCCACCATATCCAAACCTTTTGTGAGTTATGTCAAACTTTTATGAGGGAGGGGATCACCCAAAACCAAATCAAAGAAACTCTCTTTCCTTTATCACTAAAGAGAGAAGCCAAATGGTGGTATTTACGTCATTGTTTCGGTTTGGTTTGCATCCTTGCCACAGAGTTGGTATCTGAAGAATTTGGGAATCGAAGTTGAAATTGTTTCCGCAGAAATGTTAGCTGAATATTTTGAAATAAAAACAAAAAATAATAAAGAAAAAAGAAAGAAAAAGAAATCAGTCTCTATTCCCATGCTTTATTCATATCATATGGGCATTCAACAAGAGCTGAATAAGCTAACCAGTTTCGGTTCCACTCCATCCTTTTGGTTTTTGTGAGTTGTCGGCCGAATCATGGCCGTGTACTTCATTGTGAGATAAGAAGACGGATTTTGTTATTTGATATAGATCAAGTAGCTAGCTTGACGCCTTACCTCCTCTATTCCAATATTGTTTTGCCCCTTCTTACCCATAACCTCACTTATCCAAATGTTGCGAGCATTCGGCGTGTGATGGTCCTTGAATGGTGGTTGTGTGTGTGTACGGTAACTGAATCGTTTATCATGTTAGTTGGTATTGCATGAACGCGACGGTCGTAGTTAAGTGAGCGACTATTTTCTCCTTCTCTCTCTTACACATAACTTGCTTACCCTTTGCTTTGCTGAGAGAAGAGTGGCCCATGAGAGTCCGACATTGATGGTCTAGCAAGGTCGACGGTTCAGTTCGTTTGCATTTGATATCATTGCTGAGTTTAACTGTTGCATTAAATTGGTTCAAGCGGGCGATTTGCAGTAGTCCGGAGTCTATTTGTTCCTTTTATTTGTTCGCATCCTTTTTGCTTGAGGACAAGCAAAGGTTTGGTTTGGGGAAGTTTGATGCATGCATTTTATATAGACCTTTCAGGCCATATTAGCACGCATTTCCATGCTTATTTAGTAGTGTTCTACTACAAATATCCCCCGAATAGTTTACTTTGTTTTGTTTTGTAATATTTGCAGATATGGACCAGAATGACGAAAAACTAGATATTTTGTAGCTCCTCAAGCATGCATAAGTGAGTCGGAAAGGAATCTTGGTGTCTCGGAATGCATGAAGTCGTGTTGAAGGAATGGAGGAACGAAATCCATGAGCGAAACACTCGTTCGAGGTGTAAAAGCCTTCGATCGATTACTCTTTTAATTAGAAGACCTCGATCGAGCGTTGTTCAGCTCGATCGAGCTGATGACTTTGGACGTTTACTCGATCGAGCACTATAGTTACTCGATCGAGTGTTCCTAATGCACACGTTCCTCGATCGAGTGGTTACATAATGATGGGCTTCGCGAGATAGTGTGTTAAACAATGGACGCCTTGTAATTTGTTATTTTCCTTTTACTTAAGGGTGAAAAATGAGAATAATAGGACAACGCCTTACCTAGACTTTATCTTGACTTTTATTTCTGGATCTGAATTTGAGGACTTCCTCTGACTTTCTTCTTCTTTCAAATTCGGGTATTATTGTTCTTGAATTCAATTAGTGATTTCTCTATGACTTTTTGTTCCTTATTTATTATTGTTGTTCTTCTTTCAATTATGCGTAGCTAATTCCTTTGCTAGGATTTAGAGGAACCGTGGCTTAGGTAAGATGAATTGATTAGTATTCTTTAGATTAGGTTTGGATGCAATCTTCGCATTTAATAGCTTTTAATTGTTTGAGTCGACGCATTCAATTGATTGACTTGATACCCCTTGACCTAGATCGAGAGATTGGAAAAGGAAAGATCAGTGATAAACATTGGGATTATGTTAATGAGGGCGAGAGCTAAGTTAGTATATCTTAGGGAGAATAGCGGACCGAAAGGACCTTTTCACTACCCACAAACCTGTTTAGACTTTGCTTTGATTTTAATCCTAACCCTAGATGCCATGGAGAACCGACGATCCTAGTTCTTCTCTTATCAGTTATTTCGCTCTTATTTGTAACACCCGGAAATGTACCCTATTTTTCTAGTGAAAATATTTTACGGATACTTTTCAGCAAATTTAAGTTTTGATATAGAATTTTATGTTCCGAGTCGAATTTAGAATTTCCGAGTTCGTATTTTGAATTTCCGCGAGATTCCATGAGAATCCCGTCTTAAGGCGAGTTTGATTTTTGTTGACTTTTTTCCTTACATAACTCACACTCCCTCCTTAACCTATTTTTCATTCATTCAACACAAAACATTACTTCTTCCTTAAGCAAACCAAAAACCTTGCCTCCCTCTTTGATCCATTCTTATAATCATCCTAGCTCATTCGTTTCTTGCTAGAATTCACGTAAGTTCGTCTCATTCTTCCCCTCTTACCTTCCTCTATCCGTATTGGTAATAAAATTAACTTCTTTCTCGCTTTTTAAATTATCCGTCTTTCTCAAGGTGAAATATATTCATCTTTTATTACCTAATTGTAGGTGGAGACTACTAGGAAGGCTTAGTAATCGATTAAAGACGCGTAAAGGTAACGGTGAAGGGTTACTCGATATCATTTACGTGTTTTACATGCTTTATATGCTATAAATCGTATTTAGAATACGAATAGAAGCTTAGGAATCATGTTATGATTAATGAATGTTGTTATATGATGAATGTTGATGATGTATATTGATTGTGATGATTATTAGAAGTATATTTGAGAATTGAAATGAATTGGTTAAGAAAGGAAGGCTCACGGGTGAAGGGGTGCTCCCTGCCGGTCGCCTTGCTGCCGGTCTGCCCACCGGCAGGGAACACATCAGTAACATCTTTGGCAAAAATTTGGTATTTGTATGAAGAGGTGTTCCTCGCCGGTGCACCGGCCGCCGGTCACTATGCCGGCCTGGAACACATTTCTCTGTTTTGGATGATTTTTGGTTTTTTTGCCTGTGTTCTGAGCCGGCCCACCGGCCGCCTCCCTCCTGACCGGCCTGGAACACGGCTGTGATCTTTCCCTTTAATTTCTAAAACTTGTAATTTATAATAGTTCGCATGATCCGTTTATCGTATAATTTTACGTAGTGACTTATAATATTCATGTTTTGGATATATGACTTTTCACTCGCTTGTATCACATGTTTTGTGACGGTTTTTGCTATGTCCCACTTTGAGTCGGTTTTTACAAATGTTACGGTTTGAGCACTATTTTGTCTTGTGCTTTGTACTCTCATTCCCTTGGCTACCTTCCCGTTCGTAAGGCTGGAATGTCGGAACGGAGAGGTATCCTACTGCTTAATTGCATGTGGTAGTGGGCATACGACGACGTTGTTGGGAGTTGAACGCTATGCGTTGTTCGACCCGGCCGTCAAATGTTGTGTACTTGCGAGGTGGTGTTATTTGCATGTAGCGTACCGCTTCTTATGTGGCTTGAGCTCTATTTCGCCTCTTTCGTGAATTGATCTACCGAATTTAGGGTACTCGGCGTCTATGATTGACC